>CM059318.1:17820897-17876556 GCA_030340685.1 Protosalanx chinensis
CTGTCTCTCTGCCTCCAGCTTCATGTTGAAGGTGATGTCATCTTTCTGCTAGTTGCCATTAATAGCAGGAATCAGACTTGCTCTGCTCTTAAAGGGGCAGGCACACTGAATGGCCTTTGGCCTGTCTCTATCTGGGCCAGGGTTCCATGGCTGTGTTCTGCTGCCTGTTCCCAGGAGACAGAGAGGGCTCCCCCCGCTCTGCAGGCCCACTACCCCTGAAGCAGCCCCTCATCCAGGCCTGGTCCTGGTCCTGGTCTGACCCTGGTCTGGTCCTGGTCTGGTTCTGGTCTGGTCCTGGTCTGACTCTGGCTCTGGTCCTGGTCCTGGTCTGGTTCTGGTTCTGGTCTGTTCTGGTCTGGTTCTGGTCCTGGTCTGGTCCTGGTCTGGTCCTGGTCTGGTCTGGTCTGGTCCTGGTCTGGTTCTGGTCTGGTTCTGGTCTGGTCCTGGTCTGGTCTGGTCCTGGTCTGGTTCTGGTCTGGTCCTGGTCTGGTTCTGGTTTGGTCCTGGTCTGGTCCTGGTCTGGTCCTGGTCTGGTCCTGGTTTGGTCCTGGTCTGGTTCTGGTCTGGTCCTGGTCTGGTTTCTGGTCTGGTCCTGGTCTGGTTCTGGTTTGGTCCTGGTCTGGTCCTGGTCTGGTCCTGGTCTGGTCCTGGTCTGGTCCTGGTCTGGTCCTGGTCTGGGTCCTGGTCTCACCCAGGCTAGACAGACTAAGGTTAGCCAGGATATTGAGGGGTTCACTTTCAGCAGCTCTAAAGGGCTGACAGCTCTTTGACTGTGCTGATGTTAGCAAATGATGTCTTTGTGGTGGGAGGGGGAAGGGGGGGGGGGGGAAGGGGTGAGGGGGGAAGGGGGGGGGAAGGGGGAGGGGGGAGTGGGGGGGGAAGGGGGGGGAGGGGGGGGAAGGGTTGAGGCTGGGTGTTTCTGGAAGTTTCTGGGTTCACTGTTCTAGCAAGTTCCACTTGGCTTCACTGGGTGTGCAGTTTAGAGGAGTGACGTAATGTGCTTATGTGTGTAATGGTTTTGTGTGTGTGTGTGTGTGTCCCAGATTGGTCAGGCAGGGTTGAACCCAGATTAGGTACTAATCCTTCTGTTGAGGCTCCTTGAAGTGCTCCTTCTTCCCGCCCCACTCCTCTTCAACAAGGTCATTTACTCCCTCCCCTCCCTCACTCCCCCCCCCCTCCCTCCCCTCCCTCCCTCCCCTCCACCCCCACCCAGAAGTCACATGACCACAGTAAAGCAGGAATGCAGGAATGCAGTGCAATGATGAGTTTGTTGGTAAGGTTTCAGACAGAAAGTAAGAGTGGATGTCTTTGACATCATAGACGTGTTCACATGGTTTCCTGTGACATCATAGACGTGCTCACATGGTTTCCTGTGACATCATAGACGTGTTCACATGGTTTCCTGTGACATCATAGACGTGCTCACATGGTTTCCTGTGACATCATAGACGTGCTGTGACGGTGTTTTTGTGCAGCTTTGTGTGTTTATGGACGCCTTAGTGTTTGCTTGGTCTTGTGTGTGTGAGCGTGTGTGTGTGTGTGTCAGTGTGTGTGTGTGTTTGTGAGTGTGTGTGTGTGTGTCAGTGTGTGTGTTTGTGTGTGTGTGTGTGTGTGTTTGTGAGTGTGTGTGTGTGAGCGTGTGTGTGTGTTTGTGTGTGTGTGTGTGTGTGGTGTGTTTGTGAGTGTGTGTGTGTTTGTGAGTGTGTGTGTGTGTGTGTCAGTGTGTGTGTTTGTGTGTGTGTTTGTGAGTGTGTGTGTGTGAGCGTGTGTGTGTGTTTGTGTGTGTGTGTGTGTGTTTGTGAGTGTGTGTGTGTGTGTGTGAGCGTGTGTGTGTGTTTGTGTTGTGTGTGTGTGTGTGTGTGTTTGTGAGTGGTGTGTGTGTGTGTGTGTGTGAGCGTGTGTGTGTGTTTGTGAGTGTGTATGTGTGTGTGTGTGTGTGTGTGTGTGAGCGTGTGTGTGGTGGTTGTGTGTGTGTGTGTGTGTGTGTTTGTGAGTGTGTGTGTGTGTGTTTGTGTGTGTGTGTGTGTGTGAGCGTGTGTGTGTTTGTGTCAGTGTGTGTGTGTGTGTGTTTGTGTGTGTGTGTGTGTGTGAGTGTGTGTGTGTGTGTGTGTGTTTGTGAGTGTGTGTGTGTGTGTGTGTGTGTTTGTGTGTGTGTGTGTGTGTGTGTGAGTGTGTGTGTGTGTGTTTGTGAGTGTGTGTGTGTGTGTGAGCGTGTGTGTGTTTGTGTCAGTGTGTGTGTGTGTGTGTGTGTGTGAGCGTGTGTGTGTGTGTGGTGAGTGAGTGTGTGTGTGTGTGTGTGAGCGTGTGTGTGTGTGTGAGTGAGTGTGTGTGTGTGTGTTGTCAGCAGTGTGTTACCTGCCCTCTGTCCTGGCTCAGCACCTGTGGTGTGTTTCATTCCCTCACCTGACGTAACGCACTCCTACAGGACATGAGCGACACACCCACACACACACACACACACACACACACACTAGGAGTGGAGCCACCCGCATGTTAAAGGGCCAGACACACACATTCCTTTCCACCCAGCAGCAGCAGCATCAAACCCACAGAGACGCTGTTATATTCCAAGCAAGCATTACATTTACATTTAATCACTCATCAGACGCTCTTATCCAGAGAGACTTACAGCAAGTACAGTGATATTCCCCCTGAGGACAGTAGGGTGAAGTGCCTTGCCCACGGGACACAACGTACATTGGCTCGGCAGGGAATCGAAACCGGCAACATTCTGATTGCTAAGCCGATTCCCTAACCGCTCAGCCACCTCAGTCCTCTCTGTTATATTTCAAGCAAGCAGAGGAGACAAGCATAATTTCTCTCTGTAATAAAGACCCTCCTGTCATCTTCACAGTCCTGTGGGCTTCTAACCATCTCCCTGTTTGTCTTTTGTGCTCTGCAAAGGAACACTGTCTCAAGGTTTAGAGTTAATGTTATACATTTTATATCATGCAGTGAAACTAACTCTTATCTTGGTCTGTGTGTGTCTCTGTGTGTGTCTCTGTGTGTCTCTGTATGTGTGTGTGTGTGTGTGTGTTTCCAGGGGGCTTCGCTGCCTTCTCCTCCTGTTTCCCAGGTCTGTGTGAGGGTAAACCTGCAGGCTCTCTGCCTGTCAGTCTGTCCCAGCCCTGTCTGTCCATTGCTAACGTGGGTCCCACGAGCATCCTCCCACACCTTTACCTGGGCTCCCAGAAGGATGTTCTGAACAAGGTGAGCCACAGCACACAGCACCAACACACTAGCACCAACACAGCACCAATACAGCACCAACACAGCACCAACACAGCACACAGCACCAACACAGCACACAGCACCAACACAGCACACAGTACCAACACAGCACCAACACAGCACCACCACAGCACACAGCACCAACACAACACCAACACAGCACCCAACACAGCACCAACACAGCACCAACACAGCACCAACACAGCACCAACACAGTACCAACACAGCACCAACACAGTCATGGCACCATTTCCACGTGGATGTTCTGAGATCTTGTTCCCAGATGGCTCAAGCTTCCATCTCACACCTCTCCCTCTGTGTGTGTGTGTGTGTGTGCAGGATCCTGATGGCTCAGAATGGCATCACGTACGTTCTAAACGCTAGCAACACCTGCCCCAAACCTGACTTCATCAGTGAAGGCCACTTCATGAGGATCCCTGTCAACGGACAACTACTGTGAAAAACTTCTGCCATGGCTGGATAAGACCAACGAGTTCATCGGTGAGTGAGGGGGAGAGGACCTGGCCTAGGGAGAGAGGGAGGGAGGGAGGGAGGGAGGGGGGGAGGGAGGGAGGGGGGGGAGGGAGGGGTGGAGAGAGGGAGGGGGTAGGGAGGGGTGGAGAGAGGGAGGGGGGAGGGAGGGAGGGAGGGTGGAGAGAGAGAGGGTGGAGAGAGGGAGGGGGGAGGGAGGGGTGGAGAGAGGGAGGGGGGAGGAGGGGTGGAGAGAGGGAGGGGCGGGAGGGAGGGGTGGAGAGAGGGAGGGCTGGAGGGAGGGAGGGGGGGGGAGGGAGGGGTGGAGAGAGGGAGGGTGGGAGGGAGGGAAGGGAGGAGGGTGGAGAGAGAGAAGGGGGGGGGCAGGGGTGAAGTCCAATCTCAACGATGTGAGTTGATGGAGTGAAAGTCACATAGTCACATCACCCCTCATTGTTTTGCAGATAACTGTTTTTCATTTTGTAACGTTGTAATCGTTTACGTTAAATTTGTATTTGTGTGTTCTTCTCCGACAGACAAAGCTCGTGTGTGTAACTGCAGAGTCATCGTGCACTGCCTGGCTGGAATCTCGCGCTCGGCAACCATCGCCATCGCATACATCATGAAGACAATGGGTCTGTCATCGGACGACGCCTACAGGTATGACCCCGCCCACAGTCCCAGCTGAACTTGGGTTGCACTCTGGGTAGAAAGACCAGTAACTGTGGAAGGAAATGCAAGTCCTCCGCTTTCTCACCCTCCTCCCCTCCTCCTCCCCTCCTCCTCCCCTCCTCCTCCCCTCCTCCTCCCCTCCTCCCCCCTTCCCCCTCCCCCCTTCCCCGAGTCGTGAGAAATGATATTGTTGGTTGGTTGGCAGGAGAACTGGTTCCCAGTGGTCTTTTGCTGTCTGGAAAACAGTGCAGCAGTTTTCAGATCATATTTCGTGACATTTTCAAACCCTTTTTACCCGGCGTCACCTTGCTGATACTCTCAGAGCAGGAAGCATGTGTGCATTGTGTTTCCCCCTGATCATCCATACAGCGTAGGAACCAATGTTTCCTTCCATGTTTCCCATCTGACAGATTTGTGAAGGACCGGCGACCTTCGATATCCCCCAACTTCAACTTCCTGGGTCAGCTGTTGGAGTTCGAGAAGGATCTGCGACTGCTCCAGGCACTCGGCACCAGCTCTGACGACAAGATCTCCGAGGTCAAAGGTCACCATCAGAGCTCAGAGGGTCAACAGGGTCAACTGTGGACCAGAGACCAACGGTCACTGCGACTCGCCGGCGGAGTCTCAGATCACGCCGGACGCCAAGACTCCGTCCCCCACCTCCCTCCAGCAGGGCTTATACCGGCCCTCCATCTGTCAGCAGAGCGCATCCTGGACACCAACCGCCTCAAAAACGCTCTTTCTCCCTGGACATCAAGTCTGTGTATTCCCCCAGCAGCCCCCACATGGTGCCCACACACTCCGAGGACGTGCCCAAGCTGTGCAAGCTGACAGCCCCGGGGCAGCCACTTCCAACGGTGTCTGTCCCCAGTTTTCCCCTCTCCCGGGACAGCCACGGCTTAGCCCGAGTCCCCCTTCCCCTCCCCAGGCTGCGGGGGGCAGCATCGGGGGGCTCGGGGGAGGCGAGGAAGGCTCCTCTCGTGGTTCCTCCTCCAGACCCAGACGGAAAGCCAAGCACGGTGCCGGGTCAGGCCTCCAGCGTGGGAAGCTCCCCAGTCCCCACGCCCCACCCCCAGACCCTGAGCCTGACCCTGGGACGCTCCCCTCCCTGCCCGTCCCAGCTGGACGACAGTGCCAAGGGCTCTCCTGCTGCTCTCCCTGCCCCTCCCCTCCCCTCCCTGGGCTCTGGGGCCATGTGGACCAAACACCGGGACACCGTCCAGGCCACAACCCCCCGTCACTCCCGTCACGCCCACCGCCGACGCCCCTTGGTTCTTCGGTGCGATCGAGGGAGGTGAGAGTGGGAATGGAGGTGGGGGGGAGGAGGCGGCGAGGAGGGGAAGGAGGGAGGTGGGGAGACTCTCCGTGCGTTTCGGGAGCAGCTCTGCGTACGTGGCGTTCGGCTGCAGCGAAGGCATGCGACTACGAGACAAAGGGCCGCGAGATCACCGCGATGTGGCGCCCACGGCCGCCGCCCCTTCCTGCGGCCCCTCAGAGAAGCAGTTCAAGCGCAGGAGCTGCCAGATGGAGTTTGAGGAGGGAATCTCAGAGACGAGAGCCCGCGAGGAGCTGGGGAAGATCGGGAAGCAATCCAGCTTCTCCGGAAGCCTGGAGATCATCGAGGTGTCCTGACAGACCCTCCACCGGACCACCGCCCGCCCACACAGGGGCCAGCGGACTTGAGGGGTCCACTGTAGGAGGGGAGGAGGTGGAGGAGGAGGACAGAGGGTTGTGCACGCCCCCCCCCCCCTTCCCCATCTCTAGATAGTGTTATAGACTCTTAGAGACAAAGCAGACTTGTGTTAGCGATTTAAGCGCTCATCGACAAGCGCTGGGACCGAGTCACCGAGAACCAAATCCCAGAGGAGGAGGGATCCGTCGAAAGGCTGGAGTTCTGGACACGGACATTGGGGTCTTGACATGAACCCTTCATCTGTGTGGCAGAGCAGAACCATCCAGACTCCTGCTCTCCCAGAGTGTGTCTGTAGTCCAGCAGTCCAGCGGTTCTGCTCAGAAGCAGTTTGCTGTAGTACAGGCAACGGGTCTTGATGTGGGACTCCGCCCTTCTCCTCCCAAAGCTTCACCTCAGTGTTAGTGGGCTCTGACCCCTCCAACATGGCTGCCGTTGGCCCCCTGCCCTTTGACCCCTGCCTGCTTCAGACTGGGCAGGGGGGAGCCAGTGCAGCTCTGTAGAACAACCCAAGCACCCCCACAAGCAGCACAACGTAAAGACTATCCCACAGACACTCTGGCTCCCCCGCAGGAGGACTGGTGGTACTGCGACCTAACCATGAAGATCAGTTTGTGTTTTACCTACACCCCCCCCCCCCCCCCCCCCCCCCCCCCCCACTCCTCATTTATGTGGTTTATGGGGACATTTAGTGACTGTTAATGATTAAGACTTGTAGCGATGGGCAGTAAGCACACACTGTGTATTTTACCCACAATGCTTCTCTGCTCCTCTATGTCTAGTGTTAACAGTGTGACAGTGTGATGAAGGTTAGGGCTGTAGGGAGGCTCTTGTCCTCACCTGCCCCTCTGAAGGCTTCTCTACCTGCATGTCTTTCTCTAAGTGTAGGCCCTCCTAAACCCCACTGAGCATGCTCCAGAAAGGCTGGCTTCAGACAGACAAATACTATATATACTATATGAATATATATAGCGATTTTAATGGACTTTAATGGACATTCTCCTCTCAGTTATTAATTTTAATTTATTTTATCTGTTCATTCTGGTAATGAGAAATAATATAATGTTTTGTGGACTTTTCTTGTTTTTGATCTTGGTTTTTCTGTATGGTATTTCTGACTGAAAACACACACACACACACACTCGTACATACACAAAATGCAAGCAATATGTGCTGTTCCTTCTTTAGGAGAGAGAGAGACGGGACTGTTAAATGCACTTTCTGTTCGTCTAAGAAAACGGTGATCAGTCACTTACCTGTAGGCTGACACTGCTGGTGATGTCATCGCAGGTGTGATGTCATCACAGGTCAGGTGTGTTGTACCTGCCTCCGTGTTCAGGATGTTTCTAGAAAGTGTCAGACTACTGACGTACTCTCGTGTGACCAGGAGCAGGTAACTAGGAGATATCCCAGGTAACTAGGAGATATCCCAGGTAACTAGGAGATATCCCAGGTAACTAGGAGATATCCCAGGTAACTAGGAGATATCCCAGGTAACTAGGAGATATCCCAGGTAAATAGGAGATATCCCAGGTAACTAGGAGATATCCCAGCTAACTAGGAGATATCCAAGGTAACTAGGGATATCCAAGGTAACTAAGAGATATCCCAGCTAACTAGGAAATATCCCAGGTAACTAGGAGATATCCCAGGTAACTAGGAGATATCCCAGGTAAATAGGAGATATCCCAGGTAACTAGGATATATCCCAGCTAACTAGGAGATATCCCAGGTAACTAGGAGATATCCCAGGTAACTAGGAGATATCCCAGCTAACTAGGAGATATCCCAGGTAACTAGGAGATATCCCAGGTAAATAGGAGATATCCCAGCTAACTAGGAGATATCCCAGGTAACTAGGGGATATCCCAGGTAACTAGGAGATATCCCAGGTAACTAGGGGATATCCCAGGTAACTAGGGGATATCCCAGGTAACTAGGAGATATCCCAGGTAACTAGGAGATATCCCAAGTAACTAGGAGATATCCCAGGTAACTAGGGGATATCCCAGCTAACTAGGGGATATCCCAGGTAACTAGGGGATATCTCAGGTAATTTGGGAATAATCCCAGGTGACCAGATGGCCTTGTTATTGCAGACTGTGTTTTTTTGTTTTTTTTGTTTATTTGGAGGGCTCATGTAAACAACTATATGCAAGTATATCCAAATGGTGTGAGGGTCATGATGACCCTCATGCACTGCCTCCCCTCAGATGGCTAAAACTGACACCCTTACACTAGCCAGGACGAGACGAGGGGCGCAGTGTTCCCCCCCAAAAGCTAGAACAACTGGCTGCACAAACACACACGCAAACAGAGACACACTTTTTGTTTGTTCTCAGGGGAAGGTGAGCCAAGCCTGATACAAGGATCCACACCTGCTGGTTCAGCACAATGCATATCCCTCTCCCTCTCTCTCTCTCTCCCTCTCTCTATCTCTCTCTATCTCTCTATCTCTCTCTCCCTCTCCCTCTCTCTCTCTCTCCCTCTCTCTATCTCTCTCTATCTCTCTATCTCTCTATCTCTCTCTCCCCTCTCTCTCTCCCTCTCTCTCTCTCTCTATCTCTCTCTCCCTCTCTCTCTCTCTCTCTCTATCTCTCTCTCTCTCTCTCTCTCTCTATCTCTCTCTATCTCTCTCTCCCTCTCTCTCTCTCTCTCTCTATCTCTCTATCTCTCTATCTCTCTCTATCTCTCTCTCCCTCTCTCTCTCTCTCTCTCTCTTTTCTCTCTCTCTCTCTCTTAATCTCCCTCTTAAACTCTTGTTTTTTTCTTCCAAAGTTTTAGTAAAGAAACAAAAACAAAACCGACGAAAAATAAAAGATGGATGAGATCTGTGTAATTTCTGAGGTAGAAGATGAAACACTCACTACCCTGGTGTGGGAAGGTCATTTATTTATAATGTGTTTTGTGTTTTTACACCCTTTCTCTATAAGGCAAACTTCTACCTTTTCAGCTTAACCCCCCCCCAGCCCCATACTTCCTGTGTTCAGCCCCATACTTCCTGTGTTCAGATCCATACTTCCTGTGTTCAGCCCCCATACTTCCTGTGTTCAGATCCATACTTCCTGTGTTCAGCCCCATACTTCCTGTGTTCAGCCCCATACTTCCTGTGTTCAGATCCATACTTCCTGTGTTCAGCCCCATACTTCCTGTGTTCAGCCCCATACTTCCTGTGTTCAGATCCATACTTCCTGTGTTCAGCCCATACTTCCTGTGTTCAGCCCCATACTTCCTGTGTTCAGATCCATACTTCCTGTCTTCAGCCCCATACTTCCTGTGTTCAGCCCCATACTTCCTGTGTTCAGATCCATACTTCCTGTCTTCAGCCCCATACTTCCTGTGTTCAGCCCCATACTTCCTGTGTTCAGATCCATACTTCCTGTGTTCAGCCCCATACTTCCTGTGTTCAGATCCATACTTCCTGTGTTCAGATCCATACTTCCTGTGTTCAGATCCATACTTCCTGTGTTCAGCCCCATACTTCCTGTGTTCAGCCCCATACTTCCTGTGTTCAGCCCCATACTTCCTGTGTTCAGATCCATACTTCCTGTGTTCAGATCCATACTTCCTGTGTTCAGATCCATACTTCCTGTGTTCAGCCCCCATACTTCCTGGTCTGAATCCTGACAGACCTTCTTTCTTTTTCCTGTACTTCTCTATATTTTTTAAAAGATGTTGTTATAATTATTTAAAATATTGTGTAAATGAGATGATGCAGGCTGTCCCAATTGCTATAATTGTTGGTATTGATGTTTATTATTATTATTATTATGTTGTTGTGTACATAGCAACGTATCTAAGAACCTTGATGAATTTAGGTGAGTTTTTACAAGAATATCCTGATACCTTTTAGGCTGCTTGACGCAAAATACCTCAGGTTCGATTGAAAGGCTTTTCATTCCCCTGTACATGTTTTGTGAAAATGAGATGAAAATACAAACATTACAAAATTATGAAATGTTTTCTGTCTCTGTTTCTGGGGTATTTGGGTTTTGTAGACACCCAGATGAACTGACAACACTGAATCACTGAACTTTATTCCGCATGACTCTTAATCCATTCTTGCAGTGTGCAGATGCTGCTTCCTAGACGGGTTCATGTGACGTTGACACGTTCCAATTAGTCGGTAAAAATTATTTGTGATCATATGATCTCCGATAGGACCTGAACAGGCGTGGGAAGGGTGAGTGGAGAGGCGTTATATCAGCCCTTCAGCCTTTTTAAAGGGCAGAACCTGCACCAATTAGCGAAAACATTGCAGTGCCTGCTGCTTTACCAGTCTGTCACCGCGCCTCTTCTGAAGGCGGCTTGTTGGATCTGACAGCTCGTCTTTGGCAGCAGGTTCTGCTGGTTTTTCAGTCCTGTTCCTCAAACCTGGTTCCCTCAGAGTTCAGATCCCAGGTGTGTGTGTGTGGAGAGGACCTGTGGTATTTACCTGTGAACGGTCACACAAGTGGCACATCAGCGACACATGTGCTTCTGTTTATGTTGTTTTATCAAGTAGGTCATCTGTTAAACCGATTAGACTACGG
This sequence comes from Protosalanx chinensis, assembly GCA_030340685.1. Classification (NCBI taxonomy): domain Eukaryota; kingdom Metazoa; phylum Chordata; class Actinopteri; order Osmeriformes; family Salangidae; genus Protosalanx; species Protosalanx chinensis. The sequence goes on from CM059318.1 coordinate 17,831,494, forward strand.
ATGTTTTAAATACTGACATACCTGTCACGTGTCAGCTGCTACCGGGAGCAGAGAAGGTGAAAGGCTGCAACCTGCCATCCCTTGAGGACCTGCACACTGCGAGGTCCCTGAAGCGGGTGAGGAAGATTGCGGCCGACTCCTCCCACCCTGGACATTCTGTGCTTCAGCTGCTCCCCTCTGGCAGGAGGCTGCGGTCCATCAGGACCAAAACCTCTCGCCACAGGAATAGCTTCTACCCCTCTGCTATTGCCCTCTTCAACAGGGCCAAGGACTCAGTATGACACATCCACCAACACCCCACACCCCCCCCTTCCAGAATCCTACTGCACTCTGCCACTTTAGCACACAACACTTTAAAAACGTACTACTGTGATTTATGCACCACTGTTAACACTACTGTGTATATACCCCCCCCCCCCCCTCCCTACTATATATACCCATTCCACTTTTTACCTATGTTATTTGTACTTCCATGTTATTTGTATCATTTGTATAATTTCTATTATTTGGTATTTGTATCATATTTGTAGTGTATTTTACATTGTATAAATTTTTTATCAGTATGCCACATATATGTTCTATGTTTGCTCATTTCTGCCACAGTGAATTCTATGTTTGTTAATCTTGCATAGCGAATAAACCCATTCTGATTCTGAAGAGAGAAACAGAGAGAGAGAGACCCCCGGACACCTGTGTTCAGGTGTTCAGTGGATGAAATAACCCCACAGGGGCAGCTGCTTGCGTAGTAAAAGGGAAGCTAAGTATGTATCAGTAGGGGATGAATCGGCTTATTGTCTGCATCATCATAGTTCATCCGTTTACTACCTCCACATCTCATCTCAAGCACACACACACGCACGCGCGCACATCGCCCTCACTGTGCCCGATCTCTCGGCCTCCTTTTCTCTGTTCGGTTTGCAGTTTGAATAGCTGGCCATGAGGAGGTGGGGGTGATGTTTACCCAGTGATGGGATGTGTTTGAATAACGAGTATACCTTCAAGGGATGATACACTTAGTGAGAGAACGTGTGAGAGAGAGAGAGGGGGGGGGTGGGGGGGGGGGGGGAGAGACAGAGACAGAGGGATACAGAGAGAGAGAAAGAGGGAGAGAACATTCTAACCTTTATCATGCTCATAATGGGAAATCCTGTGCATGAACTGCAGTGATGGAGAATGCCTCAGTAACTGACATCTTGTACTGTGTGTACAGTTACAGACTGGATGAACCCTGCCTACAGGACTGTGTGTGTAAGAGCGTGTGTGTGTGTGTGTGTGCATGCATGCCCTTGCAGAGCATAAGGTCCTGTGTGTGTGTGTGTGAGAGAGCGAGAGGGAGAGAGAGAGAGAGTGTGTGTGTGTGTGCATGTCCTTGCAGAGCATTAGGTTCAGTGTGTGTATGTGTGTGTGTGTGTGTGTGCATGCTGTGTGTCTCTGCTGATACACAGGTGACCTCTAGTCTCTCCTCCTTCCTCAGGTTCCCCGCTCTCTCTTCCAGGTGCCCAAAATAGAGTCAACAGCATCAATATTCATGAGCTCAGTCTGACAGACGGCTGACTGTTCTGCTGTTCTGCTGCTGTTCTGCTGTTCTGCTGCTGTTCTGCTGTTCTGCTGCTGTTCTGCTGCTGTTCTGCTGCTGTTCTGCTGCTGTTCTGATGTTCTGCTTCTGTTCTGCTGCTGTTCTGCTGTTCTGCTGCTGGTCTGCTGTTCTGCTGCTGTTTTGCTGTTCTGCTGCTGTTCTGCTGTTCTGCTGCTGTCTGCTGCTGTTCTGCTGCTGTTTGCTGTTCTGCTGCTGTTCTGCTGTTCTGCTGCTGTTCTGCTGCTGTTCTGCTGCTGTTCTGCTGCTGTTCTGCTGCTGTTCTGCTGCTGCTCTGCTGTTCTGCTGCTGTTCTGCTGTTCTGCTGTTCTGCTGCTGTTCTGCTGCTGTTCTGCTGCTGTTCTGCTGCTGTTCTTCTGCTGTTCTGCTGCTGTTCTGCTCCTGTTCTGCTGTTCTGCTTCTGTTCTGCTGCTGTTCTGCTGTTCTGCTGCTGGTCTGCTGTTCTGCTGCTGTTCTGCTGCTGTTTTGCTGTTCTGCTGCTGTTCTGCTGCTGTTCTGCTGTTCTGCTGCTGTTCTGCTGCTGTTCTGCTGCTGTTTTGCTGTTCTGCTGCTGTTCTGCTGTTCTGCTGCTGTTCTGCTGCTGTTCTGCTGTTCTGCTGCTGTTCTGCTGTTCTGCTGCTGTTCTGCTGTTCTGCTGCTTGTTCTGCTGCTGTTCTGCTGCTCTGCTGCTGTTCTGCTGCTGTTCTGCTGTTCTGCTGCTGTTCTGCTGCTGCTCTGCTGCTGTTCTGCTGCTGTTCTGCTGCTGTTCTGCTGTTCTGCTGCTGTTCTGCTGCTCTGCTGCTGTTCTGCTGCTGTTCTGCTGCTCTGCTGCTGTTCTGCTGCTGTTCTGCTGCTGTTCTGCTTGTCTGCTGCTGTTCTGCTGTTCTGCTGCTGTTCTGCTGCTCTGCTTGCTGTTCTGCTGCTGTTCTGCTGTTCTCTTGTTCTGCTGCTGCTGTTCTGCTGCTGTTCTGCTGCTGTTCTGCTGCTCTGCTGCTGTTCTGCTGCTGTTCTGCTGTTCTCTTATTCTGCTGTTCTGCTGTTCTGCGGTTCTGCTGCTGCTCTTCTTGAGAGAGTAGTGTGTGACAGGAAGGTTTGGGTTTTACGACTTCACACCTTATTTTCTTACTAATTGTGTAAAAGACCAACAGGTCACATCCTTCTTTATAGCTTTAGCTCAGATCGCAGAGAAATCACCAGGAAATGAATGGCTGTGTGTGTGCATACGTGTGTGTGTGTGTACATGAGTGTGTGTGTACATGAGTGTGTGTGTGTACATGAGTGTGTGTGTGTACATGAGTGTGAGTGTGTACATGAGTGTGTGTGTGTACATGAGTGTGTGTGTGTACATGAGTGTGTGTGTGTTGATGGGTACCAGACGTGTCAGTGCTGAGTGCAGGTCTGGCGCCTGGGTCCAGGCTGTATATATGGAAACTGTTAGAACCTTACGTCAGCATAGCATTCCGCAGTTTTCCACTCACACACACACACACACTCTCTCTCTCTCTCACACACACACACGCACACACACAATAACAGACACATTCACTTATCCTCATACCAAACCAACACACTCCCATTTGCTCTGGCTGTGACGCTAGCAGAGCTCTCCCCATCTTTCCACCTTTCCAGGCAGCTCTTGTCCTTATATAACCCTGCTGTCAGATCCTGGAGGATCCTGTTCTCCTGCCATCTCACTCTCTTCAGTTGAACTTCCCTCTCTCTTTTTCCTCCCTCTCTTCTACTGTCTCTCTCTCTCTCTCTCAACCTGCTTCCTATTCTTGCTTTTTATTTCGTGCAGTTTTTTTTCCTTGTTCTTTCTGTCCATCTTTTTCTTCTCTTCTAGTCTTGCTTGTTGGTCTGGAGAGGGACCAGGTGGTCCTACATTCCATGTATCTCCATGAGGGACTGAGACTAGGAGGATGATGCTCCTAAAAGGAGAAAAGAACCACATAGAATATCTATATTTTTACTGAGAGTGTATCCATATATTTAGTCTATACTACAGTAGAGACATTTATCTCTATCGAGTCCTCATTGGCTGATTGATGTATTCCATCAATCATTCTCTCTGCTGAAGTTCACGTCGATAGTTTTACTGCACCTTCATAATGACAAGGAATATTCCAAAGCTAAGCAGTGCTAGGTGTGTGTGTGTGTGTGTGGGTGTGTGTGTGTGAAACAGCACTTGGCTCTGAGGCTGCAAAGCTTGAGTAATCCTTTGTAATACATTTAGTGTTGTCAGGGTCACCTGTGTATTAGCCAGGACTGTGGTGTATCTCACTCTTTCTTTCTCTCCCCTCTCTCTCTCTTTCCCTCCCTCTTCCTCACCCTCCCTCCCTCTTCCTCACCCTTCTGCTTTCTCAGTCTCGCTTCAGCTTGCTCAGCTGTTGTGTAACTTAATGCTGCCACCTGCTGTTGGCATGGCAACTCTGTGGCTCCCACTGACTCCCACAGAAAAGGTGAAAAGCGATCAATATTTTAGTCAGACTAGATGCTACCTCACATATTTCAGTTCCTGTTCCTCAGGTTACGCTTAGCAGGGTTAAAAAGGTTAAAGGATGCACAAACCTTGCAGAGTGAGCAGTTGAGATAGCAGGAAGTATAAAGCGCTTTTGTGTGTGTGTGTGTCATCAATCTGCTGACTGCACATGCTGCACATGCTGACGTCTGTCTCTGTCTCTCTAATGGGGCACCTCTGGCTCAGACCCACAGTGCTGTCTACCCTCCACCCACAGCCCCACCGCGCCTGGCTGTGGCTGAAGCCCCGGGCCCAGCCCCTGGTCCAGCCCCTGGTCCTGGTCCTGGTTCTGGTCCTGCCCCTGGTCCTGGTCCTGGTCCTGGTGACGCTAACCCTACACCTCTGACACTGTTGGTGGACTCAGCATCTCACAACCTAGAGCTCCTGCTCTGCCACATCCTGGAGCAGCGAGGCAGAGGACAGAGAGGCAGAGGACAGAGAGGCAGAGGACAGAGAGGCAGAGGACAGAGAGGCAGAGGACAGAGAGGCAGAGGACAGAGGCAGAGGACAGAGAGGCAGAGGACAGAGAGGCAGAGGACAGAGAGGCAGAGGACAGAGAGGCAGAGGACAGAGAGGCAGAGGACAGAGAGGCAGAGGACAGAGAGGCAGAGGACAGAGAGGCAGAGGACAGAGAGGCAGAGGACAGAGGCAGAGGACAGAGAGGCAGAGGACAGAGAGGCAGAGGACAGAGAGGCAGAGGACAGAGAGGCAGAGGACAGAGAGGCAGAGGACAGAGAGGCAGAGGACAAAGGCGGCAGGTAGAACACAGACAGCAGGTCAGACATGATATCACCCCTGTGTGGTCATGGTTAGGTCAGAGGGTAAAGTTATCTGAGTCCTCATCCCTGCTTTGGTCTGTGTTTACCTCCTCCCTGAAACACACACCACTGGAAGAACAAGGGCTTGGACCAGACTAAAATGACATCATAGTGTGTCTCAGACACACACACACGCACAGTGGAGTGTACGTGTGTGTGTGTGTCTTGGCTGTTCCTGTGTGATCATATCTCTGTCCATGACATCAGAACCACATGCATGCTATTTCAGCTTGAGTTGCATGGTTAAAATTAGGTCATGTCTGATTAGCAAATCAAGAGAAAATGCCTAACATGGACAATGCAACACGCTCACAGAACACATGAACCTCACAACAACAGCCTGACAGGGCTAGATCAGAGTTCAGGGGTTTGACACTCTGATTACAGTCTAACCTGCTTCTTTATTCTTAGTCCTCCTCTCATCTTCTGACATCACTTTGGTTCCAGTCTTCTACAAACTTCCTCCTGTCATTCATCCCTCCCTTCTCTCTCTCTCCATCCCTCCCCTCTCTCTCTCTCCATCCCTCCCCTTTCTCTCTTTCTCTCTCTCTCTCTCTCCATCCCTCCCCTCTATCTCCATCCCCCTCTCCCCCTCTCCCACTCTCCCTCTATCTCCCTCCCTATCCCTCCCTCTCTCTCTCTCTCTCCCTCTCCCTCTCTCACTGTCTCTCTCTCTCCCTCTCTCCCTGTCTCTTCCATTTTTCCCTTCCTCCTCCTCCTCTCTGGCAGGCTGGTGCCAGGTAAACCCGCAGACATGACTAACGTGGCTGGGACTGAGTCATCCACTCAGACATCAGGCGTCAGTGTGGAGCCGTGGATGACACACACAAACACAAACACACACACACACATACAGTAAAGACACAGATCTTCCACAGGATGAAAAAGAAGAAATACTGTATCAAGTTAGATGATAGAGTACACCACAGCAACTTTTCTGAATTGTTACGGGGAAACACAGTAATGTTGTGCGTGGGTTTGTGTGTTTCTGCGTCTGCATGTGTGTCTGCGTGTGTGTTGATGGTTTCTACAGCTTCCTGTCTCTATGCTGCCCCTGATTTCACCTTGGAGGGAAAACTCCAATGCAGGTGAAATGTGAACCACAGCATGGTCTGTGCTGCTGTGCTGCTGTGCTGCTGTGCTGCTGTGCTGCTGTGCTGAGGAGGGCACCGGTCAGCTGGACTAGGCCTGATCCTGTCTGCTCAGCAGGACCCTGCCCGGGGTACGAACACACACACACACACACCTCCACCATTCTGCATTCTACATTCATTATTCATGTGAGAGTAATGTGAAGTGTCTCCGTTTTAATGCTGCTAATGACTGTTTGAGTTACTGCCGCCAGCCGGGGATGAATCATAGAGTTTATGGCACAGCCAATAAGCACCAAGTCACTCTGCCAAACCTGATGCCCATTGGACGAGGGGTTGTGTGTGTACGGCCACATGTCCTCCTCACAGGCTGGAGCCCCTGATGTGTTTCACTACGCAGGAAGTGAAGAGACGACGTAACCGCAGTGAGACAAACACTGTGCAGAAGTCAACAGTGAGGAAGCCCTGGAGATATTTACATCTTTCGAGACACTTCCTGCTTTCTGAGGTCATATCCCAGAATAGGGCCTGTCAGGGGCGAGGCCCAGAAGCATCTCCCAGCATGCAGTGCTAAACCAGCCTTAGGGTCGGGAGCTAATTGATCGCTGAGTACGCTGGTATCGACAGCAGGATGGGTTTACAGGAAGTGACCTTGCCTGGACCAGACGAGGCTCTCGGCCACAGAGGGGTTGTGTTTCACCACAGAGCAGCTCCATGGCTCTGCTCTGCACTGCTGTGACACTCGAGAACTTGTGTTCAGACGGGATGAACGCTATCCTTCAGGAAGGGAACACAGATAGATGCAGTCGTTCAGATTATCATCACGTGATAGCGTGGCACATCACATTTGCAGTGATAGAAAAGATGGAGTTACACCGAATGAGACAGATGTTGGTTTACTTGCTGTTTCAAGGTCAGATTATTGGGATGCGAGCAAGTCTACAGAGGCCGTCTGTATAGCCTTATTTAGAAGAAGCACATAAACTGCCTGTAGACAGAATAGATCTTCAGTGAGCCCAATCGTTTTGAGTCGATACTCTAGTCAGTTAGAGATGATGCGTAAACTGCACAGCTAAGCATTGCTTTGCATACCACAACATGTAACACCAAACGAACATCCCGCAGCTCCCTCTAGTGTTTTTCTGAGGTATCACACTAGGGCTGCGGAAATGATCTCCCTGCCAGCCTTTCCTCTTACTCCGCCTCCCGCGCACATGATTGGTGGAGAGCAAGGGTACAGGAGTGTCACCAAGCCAATCCGCTGGTTCTGCCTCCTATTAACAAGGCTTCTATTCTGAGCGTTCCTCCACTTGCCTATGTGCTATTGTTATTTATAGAATCCCTAAAATCCAGAAAGTAGTTGAGGGTGGGGGGGAAGCGATGGCAACACTAGTGGCATGACTGTGCCATCATCAATGTTCTGCTCTGATGGGGGGTTTAAGGGAGGTGGGACAGAGAGAAAGAGAAACCAACCTTTCTGATCATGCAAAAACGTTATAACGACATGCTTCATTGAGCAGACACCAGCCTTGCCACGTGATCCACATGACATGAATAGGGGGGGATTACCAGACGCTTAATTTGGAGTCAAATACTCAGCCTCAGAGCTATATCTATCTCATCTCATTTTAATTGATTCTCCCCTTGCAGAGTGACTCCTAGTTTGTCTCGTGTTGGGGTGAGGTGGTTCAGGGAGTGGAGATAGTGGTGTGGCTGGGTCACTAAAGCAGGAGAACCATGTCTAACCAAGATGCATCGACTGACAGACCCTCGTCTAAACACTGCTCACATTTCAGCGTCAGACACTCCAAAGCAAATTAGCATTTCCCCATGGGAAATATAAAGGAGGTGGAAAGAAGGTTTTCGTCAAATGGTTCAATTCAAATGGTTATGTAGGTGTTCGTAGCAGATACTTGTTTTCCCTCAGCAGACCAACAGATAGTTTAACTCTCAAATACTCTGAATGTTTCTAGTTTAATCCACAGTTACATTTATCGAAATTGATTTAGCCTTGATGTATACTGGGTGGTGAAGCTGTAGCCCAAACCAAACACTACTAGAAATCCTTCATTGTGGAATATGTGAATGGAGCTCAGTAGGTATACAAACAAACATGCACATCTAAATCCCATCATAGATGGTAACATGATGGATGACCTCGACCATTCTTCTTCAACTACATTTCCCATCGGTATAACATCCTCTCCGTGTGACGTCAGACATCCGCGGACAAACACGGGGGGGGGGGGGGGGGGGGTAGGGGGGAGAAGGGAGGGGGGGGTAGGAGGGGAGTAGGGGCAGGAGGGAGAGGAGGGGGGAGGAAGCGTCGGATCTGTGTTTACTTCCGGATTTCGTTCTCAGCACATCTACCCCTAGTAGCAGCTGCAGATCACAGTATAGCGGAGCAAAGGAGATTCATGACAGAGGATGAAATAGATAAAAGAAGCACTATTTCATCGCTGTATGTTAATTCAGTCCCCCGTGATCTAGAGGGGATTCGGTGTGTGCCAGCTCGCAGAGGCGGCAGATCGACTTGAAGACACGGGAGAACCTTGCAGACCGGAAAGGTGGACCGTTGTCCGACACCTCGGCTCTTCTCTCTCCGGGCTCAAAGTCACTCAATCCTGGGCTCGGTCATCCGGTGAAACACCTGCGATCCACCCGGACTGCATGCTCGAAACTAAACAAGCTCCGGTTCTAAAACCACGACATCCATTTTATTTTATTTTTTTATTTTTTTTACATTTGACAAGCGTGTTTATCTAGAAAAAGGTTAGAGACTAACAATCCCGAGGAGCGACAGGAGGAATCAGGCGGGGAAGCACAGGGGGTCGGCTGGGTACAGAAGCTCCAGGCAGCTGCCCCTCGGTGGATCTATCTCCTACAGACACACATCGACATGGACTGGTTAATGGGGTGAGTAGTGACAACATTAACCAACTATGTGTTTAATTAGTGACACTGTCATGTTTTACAAATATAACCTTGTATCTAAACAATCCAGATAGAATATCCCAGAAACAGAACCGCTGGTTGTTAGCCTAGCTAGCATAGCACAGTTAGCATTAGCTCTTAGCTAAAGTGTTATTATCAATGTGAAACACTGTGAGACAGATAATAATAATAATGATACGATATCAGTGTTGACAAAACACTATCGACCAGACTGTAAAATTGGTGTTTGACTGATAATCTTGCTACTGAGAGATTAGTCAGTTTTCCAGCTAATGAACTAGGATGCTAATGCTAACTGACTGGTTACTAGACCATCAGTTCTGTCTGGCCAGTTAACCCCTGAGACCCTTACAAGACATTACCCTGTTACAAGACATAACTACCCTGTTACAAGACATAACTACCCTGTTACAAGACATAACTACCCTGTTACAAGACATAACTACCCTGTTACAGCACATAACTACCCTGTTACAAGACATAACTACCCTATTACAAGACATAACTACCCTGTTACAGCACATAACTACCCTGTTACAAGACATAACTACCCTGTTACAAGACATAACTACCCTGTTACAAGACATAACTACCCTATTACAAGACATAACTACCCTGTTACAAGACATAACTACCCTGTTACAGCACATAACTACCCTGTTACAAGACATAACTACCCTGTTACAAGACATAACTACCCTGTTTCTGTCCTTCACCATCTAATATTTCTGGCACAGACCTGAACCTGCTAACCTCTGTGTCCTGGTGGTGTTGCACAGTAGGCAGTGTCCAGATTAAGTCATGGAGCAAAGATCTAGCCAACTATTTTAGGTTCAGACCATAAGTCTGACTTGTATAGTAGTCTGTCCTATTATGAAAGGTTTAACTGCTTATATAGCAAGATACCTAACTGGTATCAACTAGTGTTATAGTCTAGCTAAGCTATTTACATTTACTACATTTCTACAGTAGATCTACAATCTATAAACTAGTACAGTAGAGCTAGCTTTATCTATCTTCACACTGACAGACTGGTCTCTACTGTACTGTAATGTTAGATTCTATTCCCATTTCTAACCTAAAGGTCTCTGTAGGCTACATGTGTGGTTGTATAAAACTGCAGCTTGGCTACATAGCAGGACATTAGAGTTGAGTTTAGATGTGCCCATGTTGATGTTGGCAGCTCTGTTTTGTAAGGCTGTGTCGTTGAACTAGAGGTCAAGCACTGTGACCCTGGCTGTATGTTAGCAGTACTGTAGCTGTAGATACTGTGATATCTCCTTCTGTTGAAACAACGCTGACATTTATCGTGCAGATGACTTGTCACTGTATTTTGGGGGTGGCACGTCTGTATTTAAAGTCACCACCCTAAACATTAATCGTTAGACATCTGTCGTCGTCTCTAATGTTTGCAATACTCACACAGCTATCAAACCAGAATAATGGATCAGACTTATTTGGACTTATAGATATAATACTTGATATTGCAACACACACACTGTTGCTTAATCGCCGCTTGTCCAACCCAGACACATGTAAAGGTTTTTTTCAGGGCAGTGGTTTTTCTCTCTTCCGCATAGAATAAGGATACCCTGTGTTGGTCCAAGACTTGGATTCCAAACATTTCACTGTAAACTCGTTTAGATCTAACTCACTACAATTAGATAATAAACACGGGGCGGGGGGGGAGAACCCTTGTCTTGGGGCAGGGAGAGAGGTATGTCACCAGACAAGGAAGTACTCTCAGAACAAATCACAGAACATGGAAGCTGTCATCACTACCACATTAACAAGATGCCACAGAATTTCACATCAGAGAGATGAAAGACAACCTAAACAATCAGTGTCTGTTAGTGGAAGCTGTCTGCCTCTGTTAGCAGTTTGACAGAATCCCTGCTGTTATCGCTCTGGAAGAATGTCACGCTGGAGAGGAACCTCCCTGCTAGCTGGCCTCTACCTGCTCTCTGCCTCAGAGCCCTGCCTCTGCTCTCTGCCTCAGAGCCCTGCCTCCACCCTTCCTCTGCTCTCTGCCTCAGAGCCCTGCCTCCACCCTTCACCTCCACCCTTCCTCTGCTCTCTGCCTCAGAGCCCTGCCTCTGCTCTCTGCCTCAGAGCCCTGCCTTCACCCTTCCCCCTCCTTTCTGCCTCAGAGCCCTGCCTCTACCCTTCACCTCCACCCTTCCTCTGCTCTCTGTCTCAGAGCCCTGCCTCTGCTCTCTGCCTCAGAGCCCTGCCTCCACCCTTCCCCTTTATCCCTCCTCTCCTCTCTGCCTCAGAACACTGCCGGTCACAGAGCCTCTAGCTGGGATGGCAGACACACCTGACAGCATGTCTCACATCCCTCTGACTAACACACATACGAACACTGTGGGTCCAAGTAAGACCTGCATGTTTGTTTATGATGGGATGTCCAAATAGACTCTGCCACACACACAAGGACACGGCCAGCTGTTTGTAATATACTGAGTCCAACCATAATCACACTGGACAGGACTGTGTTTATGGCTGGTGAGAGATGGCTGGTCTTCATGCCATGGTCAGTGCCAGGTTGTGTGGCATCGCATGCTTAACAATGACGATGGCACTCATTAGCCGTCTTATTCGTTTGTTGACTTCTGAAAGAGCCCTAGAGCTCCCTCAACACACACACACTCTCTCTACACACACACTCTCTCTCTACACACACACACACTCTCTCTACACACACACACACACACACACACTTTGTCCCTCTCCTTCCTGATGCAGGGTGATGTTTGCGTGCTTGGGTGCTGTCCGTGCAGAGCAGGGAGAATGTGCCAGGGCTGGCCAACCATGCAGAGCTTAGGGGGGGCTGGACAGGGCTGTTAGCTCAGGACCCATGGCTAGGGGGGCTTCCATGTTATCTAGCAGGGTCCAGAACTGGAGGGGACTGGTTATGGTAAGGCTGGTTGGAAGGATCCCAAGGACCCATGTGCTTAAGGGGCCACATCATGGAGGGAAGAGCTGGAAAAGGAGAAGACTGAAGTGTGTCTAATTCAGGAAGGAATCCGGTCCTAAAGCAGAAGCCATCCTTCAGTGAGCATCATGGAGGGAAGAGCTGGGAAAAGGAGAAGAGAGGAGAGCGTCTAATTTAGGATGGAGTTCGAAAGAAGAGTCCATGTTCTGTCCCCCAGTCAGGCTTCATTTAGCAGCATGCTTCGTCCTGTCACTGTCAGGCTTTGCTGCAAGCATGAGTGCTCATTAGAACTGGCCTGCTAATTTTGGGATACAGGGGCAGGCGGGCAGTCTCCTTGTGCCAGAGCAGAAGGGGGCTGGGGGGCCAGGGGGGCTGTGGAGGCTGCGACCTCATGGACTGAGGCTGGAGGACTGTGTCATGCAGCCTCACATCATGTCCATCCCCCCCCCCCTCCCCCTGTCGTCCCCCCCCCCCCCCCAAGTGTCAGCCTGAGCACCATAAAAGTCCATCTGTCAGAGGTCATAGGTCAACAATTTGGCCGATGACCTCAGAAGTCATAGAAAGGTGATGCTACTTTGTAAGGTGGACCCAGCTGGAACCACCTGACCCTGGACTGACAGGGGGATCAGCAGCACCGGACCTGGGTCTGTGGTTCTCCAGGGCAGAGCCTGTGGGTCTGTGGTTCTCCAGGGCAGAGCCTGTGGGTCTGTGGTTCTCCAGGACAGAGCCTGTGGGTCTGTGGTTCTCCAAGGCAGAGCTTGTGGGTCTGTGGTTCTCCAGGGCAGAGCCTGTGGGTCTGTGGTTCTCCAGGGCAGAGCATGTGGGTCTGTGGTTCTCCAGGGCAGAGCTTGTGGGTCTGTGGTTCTCCAGGACAGAGCCTGTGGGTCTGTGGTTCTCCAGGGCAGAGCTTGTGGGTCTGTGGTTCTCCAGGACAGAGCCTGTGGGTCTGTGGTTCTCCAGGGCAGAGCTTGTGGGTCTGTGGTTCTCCAGGGCAGAGCTTGTGGGTCTGTGGTTCTCCAGGGCAGAGCTTGTGGGTCTGTGGTTCTCCAGGACAGAGCCTGTGGGTCTGTGGTTCTCCAGGGCAGAGCTTGTGGGTCTGTGGTTCTCCAGGGCAGAGCTTGTGGGTCTGTGGTTCTCCAGGGCAGAGCTTGTGGGTCTGTGGTTCTCCAGGGCAGAGCTTGTGGGTCTGTGGTTCTCCAGGGCAGAGCCTGTGGGTCTGTGGTTCTCCAGGGCAGAGCTTGTGGGTCTGTGGTTCTCCAGGGCAGAGCCTGTGGGTCTGTGGTTCTCCAGGGCAGAGCCTGTGGGTCTGTGGTTCTCCAGGGCAGAGCTTGTGGGTCTGTGGTTCTCCAGGGCAGAGCCTGTGGGTCTGTGGTTCTCCAGGGCAGAGCCTGTGGGTCTGTGGTTCTCCAGGGCAGAGCCTGTGGGTCTGTGGTTCTCCAGGGCAGAGCTTGTGGGTCTGTGGTTCTCCAGCTTGCTGAGCAGGTGTGGTTGGGTACATGGGTAAATAGTCTGGGTGGAGACACACACAGCCATGAATAACAACTCAACCATCGCTTGACTCATTCACTCATTGTCTCTCTCTCTCTCTCTCTCCCTCCCTCTCTCTCTCTCCCTCTCTCTCTCCCTCCCTCTCTCTCTCTCCCTCTCTCTTCCTCTGTCTCTCCCTCTCTCTTCCTCTGTCTCTCCCTCTCTCTCCCTCCCTCTCTCTTCCTCTCCCTCCCTCTCTCTCTTCCTCTCTCTCTCTCTCTCCCTCTCTCTCTCTCCCTCCCTCTCTTCCTCTCTCTCCCTCTCTCTCTCCCTCCCTCTCTCTCTTCCTCTCTCTCCCTCTCTCTCTCCCTCCCTCTCTCTTCCTCTCCCTCTCTCTCCCCCTCTCTCTCCCTCTCTCTCCCTCCCTCTCTCTCTCTTCCTCTCCCTCTCTCTCCCTCCCTCTCTCTCCCTCCCCCCCCCCTCCCTCTCTCCCTCCCTCATCATGACTTTGAACTTAAGCTCTGTACTTTCCATGCAGAAGTAGGGAGTTAGAGTGGGATTGTTGTCATCGCTCGGCTGCGTGTGGCGACCAGAGGTCGTGTCAAACATGCTTTCAGTCCTTATACTGCAGCTTGTTCATGTTTGTGTTCATGTTCTTTAACCTGCCTGAGGGAAACACAAGCACGGTGCAACCTAACACCTCTCCTCCAGATGCTCCGCTGGTTCTGTCTGTCAGTGTGGAGTCTGTTAGCTTATTACAGATGCCAGCACCCTTACCCTGTCCTGCCCCCAGCACCCTTACCCTGTCCTGCCCCCTGCCTCTTACCCTGTCCTGCCTCTTACCCTGTCCTGCCCCCTGCCTCTTACCCTGTCCTGCCTCTTACCCTGTCCTGCCCCCTGCCTCTTACCCTGTCCTGCCTCTTACCCTGTCCTGCCCCCTACACTCAGACCCTGGCCCTACACTCAGACCCTGGCCCTACACTCAGACCCTGGCCCTGACAATGCTCCCCTTAGCCTAGCGAGCTAACCGCTCACAACATGTGAGCCAGGAAGGGATGATGTCACTTCCTGCTTTTCTACTGTGACATTTACCAGAAACCAGCATGCTGACGGACTCACACACACACACACACACTCACACATATTCACACAGACACACACAGGCTGGTTGCGTCACAGAGACGCACTATAACTGCTGCTCGATGTCTCTTACATCACATCAACCCCACCTCGCTCTGTTTCCAGACAAGGTCATCTGTCTGAGGTCACAGTCTCTCCCTCCTCTGTGAGGTCACAGTCTCTCCCTCCTCTGTGAGGTCACAGTCTCTCCCTCCTCTGTGAGGTCACAGTCTCTCCCTCCTCTGTGAGGTCACAGTCTCTCCCTCCTCTGTGAGGTCACAGTCTCTCCCTCCTCTGTGAGGTCACAGTCTCTCCCTCCTCTGTGAGGTCACAGTCTCTCCCTCCTCTGTGAGGTCACAGTCTCTCACTCCTCTGTGAGGTCACAGTCTCGCCCTCCTCTGTGAGGTCACAGTCTCTCCCTCCTCTGTGAGGTCACAGTCTCTCCCTCCTCTGTGAGGTCACAGTCTCTCCCTCCTCTGTGAGGTCACAGTCTCTCCCTCCTCGGTGAGGTCACAGTCTCTCCCTCCTCTGTGAGGTCACAGTCTCTCCCTCCTCTGTGAGGTCACAGTCTCTCCCTCCTCTGTGAGGTCACAGTCTCTCCCTCCTCTGTGAGGTCACAGTCTCTCCCTCCTCTGTGAGGTCACAGTCTCTCCCTCCTCTGTGAGGTCACCCATAAATTAGCTCATTGTGCTTCAGCCTCTAGCCTCCCAGTAAGCCACCTGCCTGGGTTAGCTTAGCTTAGCATAGCTCCAGTGCAGTTTGTCCTTGGTGGCTAAGATGAGGGCAGTAGTCTGTGCTCCATGGTAATTGGATTAACGGGCGCTGTGCTGCATCAACTAGCAGGCAGGTGGCAGCCAGAAAAAATACTCTTATGTATGCTTACACAGGCACACATACAGACACATACAGAGAGAGAGACACACACACACACACATCCTGACTGCCATGTGCTCTCTCTCTTTCTGCCAGGCTGTTTGAAGGTTGTGACATTCTGGAGAATAAACAGAGGTCAAACCTTCTGGCTTTTACCCAGTCCAGCTCTGAGGGGGGCTGTGTGTGAGGGGGGCTGTGTGTGAGGGGGGCTGTGTGTGAGGGGGGCTGTGTGTGAGGGGGGCTGTGTGTGAGGGGGGCTGTTTGTGAGGGGGGCTGTGTGTGAGGGGGGCTGTGTGTGAGGGGGCTGTGTGTGAGGGGGCTTTGTGTGAGGGGGCTGTTTGTGAGGGGGGCTGTGTGTGAGGGGGGCTGTGTGTGAGGGGGCTGTGTGTGAGGGGGGCTGTGTGTGAGGAGGACTGTGTGTGAGGGGGGCTGTGTGTCTTCGAGGAGGACTGTGTGTGAGGGGGTTGTGTGTGAGGGGGCTGTGTGTGAGGAGGACTGTGTGTGAGGGGGGCTGTGTGTGAGGGGGCTGTGTGTGAGGGGGCTGTGTGTGAGGGGGGCTGTGTGTGAGGAGGACTGTGTGTGAGGGGGCTGTGTGTGAGGGGGCTGCGTGTGAGGAGGACTGTGTGTGAGGGGGCTGTGTGTGAGGGGGCTGTGTGTGAGGGGGCTGCGTGTGAGGAGGACTGTGTGTGAGGGGGCTGTGTGTGAGGAGGCTGCATGTGAGGGGGCTGTGTGTGAGGGGGCTGTGTGTGAGGGGGGCTGTGTGTCTTCGAGGAGGACTGTGTGTGAGGGGGCTGTGTGTGAGGGGGCTGTGTGTGAGGAGGCTGCATGTGAGGGGGCTGTGTGTGAGGGGGCTGTGTGTGAGGGGGGCTGTGTGTCTTCGAGGAGGACTGTGTGTGAGGGGGCTGTGTGTGAGGGGGCTGTGTGTGAGGGGGGCTGTGTGTCTTCGAGGAGGACTGTCTTGCTAGAACAAGGGATACACGGGCGGGGAGGGGGAGTGGGAGTGGGAGGGGGAGGGGGGAGAGGGGGTAAAGCATTTGGATAATAGTTTTATGCTTAACCATAAAATATGGCCTTTCTACTGACCCAGGTCATTTAAATAGCTGTAAAGCTTGATGGCTGCCGGCTGCTACTTAACGAACAGCAAATGGCTAACAGGTTGTGGCTAATGGCTAGTGAGGGACTAACTCATAGGTGCTAACAGCTAGTGGCTAATAGCTAGCTAACCCTGGTTGACTCCCCCAGCAGGCTGTTAGCTGGCAGGCTGCTGTCAGAACACAGAGGCAGCGGAGGGGAGAGGATCTGGGTGATTTATAGCCGACTGTCACATGGTTAAATGAGACTAAAGGGGCTGGTGAGTGGAGGGAGGGGAGGAGGGAGGACAGAAAGTAGGGAGAGATGGAGCACTGATGAGTGGGACAGCAGATCAGGACAGGATGAAGACATCCATCGAGTCACTGACATCCAGGGTCATTCATTACTCCATCTCTCTCTCTTTCTCTCTCTGTCTTAGTCTCTCTCTCCCTCCCCTCTCTTTCTCCCTCTCTCTCCCTCTCTTCCTCTCTCCCCTCTCTCTCTCCCTCTCTCTCCCTCTCTTTCTCTCTTTCTCTCTGTCTTAGTCTCTCTCTCCCTCTCTCTCTCCCCTCTCTCTCTCCCTCTCTCTCTCCCTCTCTTTCTCTCTCTGTCTTAGTCTCTCTCTCCCTCCCCTCTCTTTCTCCCTCTCTCTCTCCCTCTCTTCCTCTCTCCCCTCTCTCTCTCCCTCTCTCTCCCTCTCTTTCTCTCTTTCTCTCTGTCTTAGTCTCTCTCTCCCTCTCTCTCTCCCCTCTCTCTCTCCCTCTCTCTCTCCCTCTCTTTCTCTCTTTCTCTCTGTCTTAGTCTCTCTCTCCCTCCCCTCTCTTTCTCCCTCTCTCTCTCTTTAGTCCAGCAGTGAGCCAATCAGAACCCTTCTCAGAGAGTGTTTGGTTTAGTCCAGCAGTGAGCCAATCAGAAGCCTTCTCAGAGAGTGTTTGGTTTAGTCCAGCAGTGAGCCAATCAGAAGCCTTCTCAGAGAGTGTTTGGTTTAGTCCAGCAGTGACCCAATCAGAAGCCTTCTCAGAGAGTGTTTGGTTTAGTCCAGCAGTGACCCAATCAGAAGCCTTCTCAGAGAGTGTTTGGTTTAGTCCAGCAGTGAGCCAATCAGAAGCCTTCTCACTCAGCGTGGACTGTTTCCATTGGCTGCCTGTGTGCAGCTCTGGACGTGTGCAGGATGTTGTTGTGTTTCAGGGGTGCAACGTGCGGCCACACACACACCCTGGTGTGTGGTTAACATGTATGTGTGTCATCATCAGGAACACACCACACACCACACACACAGAAAAACCCAGTACTTCCTGTGTTTGTGCGCATCAGCCTTTCCCTTCCCTGTGGACGGGTGAACAGTGACTGAGGCTTCCTGGTTCCCCCTGCCTCAGATGTTAAGCCACGCCCACCCAGAACAATGAACAGGAAGGAAACGCGAAGAGAATGGAACTGGGTGGGGAGACACACACATGCACTCACACACGCACACACACACACACACGCGCACACACACACAGAACAGGAACACATGCACGCACACACATACACACACAGAACAGGAACACAGTGTGTGTGTGTGTGTGTGTGTGTGTGTGTATGTGTGTGTGTGTGTGCATGCATGTGCTGCTGCCCAGGTGCTGCAGGCAGGGGGACAGGGCTAGAAGCACACAGGTGTGCTGTAGAGGGAGGGGAGAACATGGCTGTAATACCTCAGGCTAACACATGGGGGCAGTAGAGTCTGTCAGCCTCACCTTTGGTGCAGAAAAGAAGCAGCTGAAAATGTGGAGCTGTTTGGTCAAGTGTATCAATAATATATTCTGCTTTTCATGAAGAACAGAAATGAATGTGGTTACATGTAAGGGTAAGGAGGGAGAGAGGGGGGGGAGGGAGAGAGGGGGGGAGGGAGAGAGGGGGGAGGGAGAGAGGGGGGGAGGGAGAGAGGGGGAGCTTGAAAGCAGATCTTGCTGTTGTGTAACAGTGCTTTCCTTAGCTGAGGGCTCTGTGGGGTCTGGAACATCACCCCTGTCACATGACCAGCCCCAGACATCACCCCTGTCACATGACCAGCCCCAGACCTCACCCCTGTCACATGACCAGCCCCAGACCTCACCCCTGTCACATGACCAGCCCCAGACATCACCCCTGTCACATGACCAGCCCCAGACCTCACCCCTGTCACATGACCAGCCCCAGACCTCACCCCTGTCACATGACCAGCCCCAGACCTCACCCCTGTCACATGACCAGCCCCAGACCTCACCCCTGTCACATGACCAGCCCCAGACCTCACCAGCAGGCAGTATGTTCCCACCCTCTCAGACCCTGAGCCGTAGTTCCTCCTGATGACCAGCAGGAGGAGTCAGAGCCCAGCAGTGTCCCTGTGTGAGGGCTTCCCCATGCTGGACAGAGCTGCAGTAACAGGATGCTCCCAGCCCACCAGCAGCAGACCAGCACAATATCGTGAAGAAGTAACACACTGTGGATTGAGTGACATGCAATTTCCTGCCCCTAAGAGTGGAATTGTTCAGAGGAATCACAAGATAATTGCAGTGCACGTGAGTCTTAAGTCCCCCCTCTGGCCCCCCTCTGGCCCCTGGCCCCCCTCACCCAGCAAACATGTGTCAAAGAGCTTGTGGAAAGACACAAGATGTCTTGCCAATATTAATAGTGTAACAGGAGCGGCCATTTTGGCTGCAGCCCATTTTCTCTGGTGTTAGTTTCCCCCCAGAGACACAAGCTATATGAGTTGAGTTATGGCTGCCTTTTCTTTAGGATAGAAGAGCTGTAAGTTGAACATAGACCTCTGGCGTCTGCCTGTCTGTCTGCCTGTCTGCCTGTCTACCTGTCTGTCTGCCTGTCTGCCTATCTGTCTGCCTATCTGTCTGCCTGTCTGCCTGTCTGTCTGCCTGTCTGTCTGCCTGTCTGTCTGCCTGTCTGTCTGCCTGTCTGCCTGTCTGCCTGTCTGTAGGCTCCTTCAGTGTGATCCCCTGCTCTGGCCCCTGCTGAGGAACTGTGTGTTCCCGTGTCTGTCTACATACCAGAGCTACATGCTACATGCAGTCCAACTCTGGTGATAACCTTCTCTAGTGTCGCTGCTGACACAGATTAGGAGGAGAGAGAGAGGAGGGAAAGAAGAGAGGGATGAGGGAGACAGACAGATAGGGAGGGAGCGAGAGAAATGGGAAAAGGAGAGGAGGAAGGGAGGGAGGGAGAACAGCATTCAGGTAAGGTCTGTGTTCTGTCTTGAGCAGTAAAAGACTCTTTTCCCCCTGCTACTGATGATGACGAAAGAAGGTGGGGGTTGTCACGGCGATGGTCGTCACGGGGGAAGTGTGGAGAAAATAAACGACAAACGGAGGTGTGGCTGTGTTGTGGGGGAGATGGAGAGGCAGGGAGTCTGTGAGGGGACATGAGAGACAGAGACAGGAGGGATGACTGAGGAGAACAGGGAAGGAAAGGTACGAGAAGGAAGTGGACTAAAGGAAGGGCCTAGTTTATCATGGCTCTGCACTCTCCTCTCTCACACACACTCTCCTCTCTCTCCCTCTCTCTCTCTTCTGTTGACTTCAGCTCCCTCCTCCTCCTCTCCTGTCTTAACTCTTCTCTCATAATGCTTACTCCTCTCTCCTTTCCTTTTTCATCCTCCCCTCCCCCTCTCCTCCCACGGTGTTGATTACGTAGCTCTGCAGTGGGGGGGGGGGGAGTGAAAGTGATTGATCAGCACTTCCGGTGCTATGCTGTTTTTCTGGTCTAACGACCCCCCCCCCCCCTTTAGCCCCCCTTACACACAAACAAACACACACACACCTGCCTGCCTGCCTGGGAGCTTTGATGCTCTGATGTAGCAAAGAGCAGTGGACACTGCAGAGTTAAGAGACATTTACATGTATTCATTTATTATTATACATTTCTTTTATCCAAAGCGACTTACAGTAAGTACAGGGACATGTTCCCTGAGGCAAGTAGGGTGAAGTGCCTTGCCCAAGGACACAACATCATGTAGCCACAGCCGGGTATCGATCTCAGAACCTTCCGATCATGAGGCCAACGCCTTAACCATTGAGCCATCTGACCCCCCGGTCAGAGACGGTAGCTTCATACACACACACACACACACACCATGTGGACATATATACACACACAATGTGGACACACACAACATTTGGACAGTCAGTGGTCTGTGTCTCACTAACTAATCTTGCAGAAAACTGTAAACAGCTTTAAGTCATCTTGCTGTTAACCACCCTTGTTCCTAGTCTCTGTAGTGTTGGGGACTATAGTTATAGTATAGCAAGTGAAGTCAATTTAAGTCACATGACAACTTTGGGGGTCATGTTTGAGGTCAGCTGACCAGGGTGTGTTGCTAGGACACTGTGTGTGTGTGTGTGTGTGTGTGTGTGGGGGGGGGGGTCATGGAAGAGCCTTTTACTTCTGATTTAAAGACCCTGTTGAATGGTTATCACATCTGGCGTTAATACATTAATAAGTCAGGTGGCTGAGAATGTCCCTGTACTTGCTGGAAGTTTCTCTGGATAAGAGTGTCTGCTGAATGTCTAAATGTAAATGTCATGTAAATGTGAGGTATGTGCGGAGGAGTCCATCACACTAACACTCTGTAGTGGTGAGCTGGTGGCTTTAGACGGTATTAATGGCAGGTCAAGTCTATTCTAAGCTCAAATCTCTCACACTTCAGTTGTTGACAAGTTCCATCTTTTAGAAACAGTTTTGTCCTCTGGAGGATAAATCTAGTCTGCCAGATAGGAAACACTCTTTAAAACCTGACATAACGACTGCGCCTCGGTAGAAAAACAAATCACCTTATTTAAAACAAAACCGAAGCAGATGGAAGATTTCCTCCGTCGTTTATTTAATCTTTATAGCGAACAACTTTCCCCCCCCCCCCTTGAGAAGTAAAGACACACGTCATATTATAGTATGATGGCTGTTTGTGGGATCTGAGACACGGTCAGGATCTGCAGACTCAAAGCAGCTTCAATTATCCAGATTTCGATCTGAACCGAGTTTCGATTCGAACCGATCCAGACAGGTTTGGGTTTAATCGCTCCATTGTTGTTCTGACATAGAAGAGAGCAGCGAGAGAGAGAGAGAGGGGGTGGAGGGCGGATGACTGGAGGGAGGGATAGAGAGACCAGGAGAGACCAGGAGAGACCAGAAGAAGAAAGCAGTCTGCTGGAAGACTGGAAGGAGCGATAGAGAGACCAGGAGAGAGCAGCGGTATTGTTCCTGACGCCGTCAGTCGCGGTCGTTTTTGCGAAGATAACCGAAAGCGGAAAGCGAACAATTCTGGATTTCTTTATCCGATTCTTAACGTCCGGGATGAGGTTTAAAAGGAACGGCTCCTATACTCTGAATAGGTAAGAGGAGGGGAGGGGGTTAGAAGTTTACTGATGCATGATGAAGAAAATATCTCGTCTTAGAACATGCGGCAGGTCTAACTCGTCGTGTTTGTTCGTTTTGTTGCGGTTCGACTTGCCGTGTTTCGGAGCTTCTTTGAAGAGCTTTCAGATGTCGTGAAAAACCTCCATGATCAGAATGATTCCTCCCGGTATCAGATGGGTGACGTCATCAGATCCCTGTCTCTTTGTAGTGCCCACGTGTTCTGCAGGTTCGACCGCTGGAACCCGTAGACCTGTCTGCTGACAGGGTTGGGAGGGGTGTCACTCTCTCTGTTTCTCTCACTCTCTCTGATCTCTTTGTTTCTCATTGTCTTTTTTGTTTTCTTTCTGTTAATGAGCATCAACAGCCTTTGGCCCTCTACCCTGCAGACACAAGGGCTTGGGCAATTCTCTCTCTTTCTCTTTCTCCCCCTCCTCGCTCTCCCTCCTCCTCTCCTCCCTCCACAAGGGTTAGTGTGGTTTCATTCATGTTCTAACTGTTTGTTAACCCAGTCACATGTCCTGTCTTACCCAGAGATGCATCCATTCATCCACATTACATTAGATGAACCTTTATTTGTCCTCCAGGAGGTGGAAATTACATGATGTCCAAGTCACAAGCCTCATGAAGACGCTGCTCTTTGTCTCCCGATCCACCAATCACAGCAGACATCCTGTCACGTTAAACCAGTTTAATCTGGCCCAGCTAACAACTATGGATAATTACCTTTCCCCCCCAATGTATTTCCATGTGCTGGCCTGTGTTTACCCAGAATCCCCCAGTTGAACCCGACACCCACGTTGGTGTTTGTTGAAAGTGACTGTGGAGGTAATGACTGCTTCCTTCCTTATTCAGCTATCACAGCTCTCCTTCGAGCCTCTTTATCAGGTGGAGCCTTTCCTCTGTTCACACACACACACACTGCTGAAACACAAAGGAGACTGACTATCTCCGTACACACACACACACACACTCTGTTTCCAGTGGTGTAGAAAAGTGCGTGCTTGTTTGTTCATGTGCACATCCAGGTTTGAGGGAGTCATTAAAATCTTGGCAGAAGTGGCACTTGGTGATGATCCTCCAGGGGGGACTGTGGATGTGTGTGTGTGTGTGTGGTGGGTGTGTGAGGTGTGTGTGGTGGGTGTGTGAGGTGTGTGAGGTGTGTGTGATGTAATCTAAAGTGCTTTAGCAACTGCAGCTCTTCTACCGTCTTTCATCCAATAAAGGAGAGAAATAAGAGAACAGGAAGTAGCCTGAAGTTCCCTCCCTTCGTCTCTCCCTCCCTCCTTGTGTGTGTGTTTCTAAATGGTGTGCTGTCTCTAGCTGGTGTGCTGTGTTTAGCTGGTGTGCTGTCTCTAGCTGGTGTGCTGTCTCTAGCTGGTGTGCTGTCTCTAGCTGGTGTGCTGTGTTTAGCTGGTGTGCTGTCTCTAGCTGGTGTGCTGTGTTTAGATGGTGTGCTGTCTCTAGATGGTGTGCTGTCTCTAGCTGGTGTGCTGTGTTTAGATGGTGTGCTGTCTCTAGATGGTGTGCTGTCTCTAGCTGGTGTGCTGTGTTTAGCTGGTGTGCTGTCTCTAGCTAGTGTGCTATCTCTAGCTGGTGTGCTGTGTTTAGATGGTGTGCTGTCTCTAGATGGTGTGCTGTCTCTAGCTGGTGTGCTGTGTTTAGATGGTGTGCTGTCTCTAGATGGTGTGCTGTCTCTAGCTGGTGTGCTGTGTTTAGATGGTGTGCTGTCTCTAGATGGTGTGCTGTCTCTAGCTGGTGTGCTGTGTGTAGCTGGTGCGCTGTCTCTAGATGGTGTGCTGTCTCTAGCTGGTGTGCTGTGTTTAGATGGTGTGCTGTCTCTAGATGGTGTGCTGTCTCTAGCTGGTGTGCTGTGTTTAGATGGTGTGCTGTCTCTAGATGGTGTGCTGTCTCTAGCTGGTGTGCTGTCTCTAGTTGGTGTGCTGTGTGTAGCGGGTGCTGTCTGTAGCTGGTGCGCTGTCTCTAGGTGGTGTGCTGTCTCTAGCTGGTGTGCTGTCTCTAGTTGGTGTGCTGTGTGTAGCGGGTGCTGTCTGTAGCTGGTGTGCTGTCTCTAGGTGGTGTGCTGTCTTTAGGTGGTGTGCTGTCTCTAGGTGGTGTGCTGTGTGTAGCTGGTGCTGTCTGTAGCTGGTGTGCTGGCTCTAGGTGGTGCTGTCTCTAGGTGGTGTGCTGTCTCTAGGTGGTGTGCTGTCTCTAGGTGGTGTGCTGTCTCTAGCTGGTGTGCTGTCTCTAGGTGGTGCTGTCTCTAGGTGGTGTGCTGTCTCTAGGTGGTGTGCTGTCTCTAGCTGGTGTGCTGTCTCTAGGTGGTGTGCTGTCTCTAGCTGGTGTGCTGTCTCTAGCTGGTGTGCTGTCTCTAGCTGGTCTGCAGGGTCCAGTGTTCAGACCCAGGGGTTTTACAGTCTGCTGTCTCCTAGAACACACACACACACTGTTCAGCACAATACTTCATCTGATGTAGAGAGCCACTTGGGAGAGTGAGGGGGAGGGAGGAGAGAGAAGTCCTTAACATCACCCCACTTGTCCTTCACCTCATTTGCCCACACAGCTCTGCTCTGTGATTGGCTGGCGGCTGGGGTGTGTTCTACAGCTCCAACATGGTAACGTTAAAGAACAACATACATGTGTGTCTAGTGTTCCTGTGTGTGTGTGTCAACCGTTGTTGACTTAAGAGTTGACAGTCAGCTGCCTCTGCCGTTGCAGGAAGCCAGTCATTAATTGACCAATCAGGTTTTTCCGTGTCGTTTTTCCTGCGGCTGGTCTTGTATCTGGAGCCGAACATCACCTCATGTCCACAGGGATGGCTAGCAGGCTAGATTGTGTCTTGGTTTGTTCTGGATGTTTACAGATGACAAAGATTGCTGACATGGGGGAGGTCTCACTTTCCTTCTTGTCTCTCTCTCTCTCTCCCTCCCTCGCTTCTGCTTATCTGTCTCTCCCTCCCCCTGGCCCTAGCGGTCGATCCCTCCATACTCCAAAGTCAGTGGTTTGTTTATGCCAGTATGTTTGCCAACCTAATCATCCTGCCTTTCAAGTGGCGGCTAGAGAGCAAGAGAGGAAGAGAGAGAGAGATAGAGATGGAGAGAAGAGGAGGGAGAGGAGGGAGAGATAGGGAAAGAGGAGGAGAGGGAGGGAGAGGAGGGAGAGATAGAGAGAGGGAGGGAGAGATGGGGAAAGAGGAGGAGAGAGGGGGGAAGAGGAGGAGAGAGAGGGAGGAGAGAGAGGGAGGAGGAGAGAGTGTGAGCAGGAGAGAGAGCCACTTGCTTTTGTGGGGAATGCGAGGAACACGCTCAAGTTGGGACTGAAATATTTTTCTTTTTGCGGCAGACTCCGTAGAGCGAGCGTGTGTGTGTGTGTGTGAATAAGTGTGTGTGAATGAGCATGAGGTGTTAAGGTGTGTGTTTCACCTCACTTCTGTCAAGAGGGCGTCTTTGGCGTACGGCCCCTTTTACCTGTAGTAAGGAGGAGGAGGGAACCTGAGAGAGGAGGAGGAGGCAGAGAGAGCAGAGCTGTGTCGGACAGCCAGAAGTCTGCTGCCGTCTCCAGGAATCAGCTGGATGGGGGTGTTAGTGTGCTGTGACTGCTTCTTCTATAGGTAGTACCTTTTCTTCACTTTCTCTCTCCCTCTCTCTCCATCCCTCCTTCCCTCTCTCTGTCTCTCCCTCTCTCTCATGTTTGTGTTGTTGGGAGAAGACGTTGTAGGATGTGTTTGGAAATGGACTGTTATTGTTTGTCATGTGCATTCCAGTACTGACACTGGAACTTTGTTTAACTCTGGCTTAGTCTCTCTCTCTCTCTCTCTCTCTTCTTTCCTCTCTCTCTTCCTCTATTGACTTGTGCTTGGGAGGAGACATTTAAGGACAGTGTTACTGCAGTGGACAGGGATTGTGTCTGAAGGAGGGGGCAGAGTGTTGTTAGTTTGGGGGAGGGAAGGAGGAGTCTGTCTCTGTCTCTCTCTCGGTCTCTCTCTCGGTCTCTCTCTGTCTGTCTCTCTCTCTCCCTCTCTCTCAGTGTCTCTCTACCTTATCTACTCTGCAGCCCTTAGCTTTGCTGTGTTTGTCTGAACACAGTGTTCCTTGTGGAGGACACAGGGAGGTTTGGGGGGGCTGCAGACTTTAACCCTGAACCTTTTCACCAAGGTAGCCTAGCTGACAGGGTACAGTTTACCAAGCTAACAGCTAGCTTGGCTAACAGGATGCAGTACACCAAGCTAGCAGAGCTTACCTTGCCTAGCTAGCCTTGCCTAGCTAAGAGGCTGCAGTTGACCGAGCTAGCCTATTTGCTATCCTATCTATAGTGTCAGTATCGTTTAGCAGGCTAGCTGATTAGCCTCAGCTAGCCCCAGTTTAGCATCAGCAGCAGAGCTGTAGGGTAGTTGCTTTCTGATGCGGTTGTGGTCTCCACCAGGGCAGGCTAGCTGCAGTAACGTTCTAAATATAACTTGGGTCCTTTGGGGGGGGGGGGGGGGGGGGGCTGATGATGACGGCAAAATTGTATCTGACACACACACACAGCTGTATTAGATTAAAGCTTTGGGCTCCATTATTCTGAGCTGTGTTCCTTGACTGCTTTCCTTTAGCATGGGAGAACAACTTTCCATCTGTGTGTGTGTGTGTGCACATGCATGACGTTGCCAGCAGGGAAAACACAGCCTATCTTTATGAAATCTCAGCACCTAGGGGCATCTCAGCCAAAGGGCTTCAGGCAAGAAGGTACAACCAATTTTTTCTGCACGTGAACACAGAGAAGCAGCCAATCAGAATGACCGGGCGGGGCTTGGATTGACTGGGTGTGTTTGATATAGCCCGGGGGTTTCTCACTGACCTGAGCTGCTGCAACAGCAGGTCAAGCAGAAGCATGCAGACTACTGACACTGCAGAGATCTGGAGGGGGGAGATGAGGGGGGAGATGAGCGAGGGAGGAGATGAGGGAGGGGGGAGATGAGGGAGGGAGGGGGGAGATGAGGGAGGGAGGGGGGAGATGAGGGAGGGAGGGGGGGAGGGAGGGAGGGGGAGATGAGGGAGGGAGGGGGGAGGGAGGGAGGGGGAGATGAGGAGGGAGGGGGGAGGGAGGGAGGGGGGGAGATGAGGGAGGGAGGGGGGAGATGAGGGAGGGAGGGAGGGAGGAGGGGGGAGATGAGGGAGGGAGGGAGGGAGGGGGAGATGAGGGAGGGGGGAGGGAGGGGGGGAGGAGGGAGGGGGAGATGAGGGAGGGAGGGGGGAGATGAGGGAGGGAGGGGGGAGATGAGGGAGGGAGGGGGGAGGGAGGGAGGGGGGAGATGAGGGAGGGAGGGGGGGAGGGAGGGAGGGGGGAGATGAGGGAGGGGGGGAGGGAGGGAGGGGGGAGATGAGGGGGGAGGGGCATGGTTAGGGTCAGTTACAGGCGTGGTGACTGCTTCAGAGGTAGTTCTGTTGTGGGTTCTCACTGTTTGTCTGTAGACAGACTCTAATCAGATCGGCCTTCATCTGACTTTGAGCAGCTTGTTCCTCTCCCTGTGTATCTGTGGGGAAAAGGCTTGGGTTAGGTTAGGGTTAGGCTCAAGGTCAGGATCGGGTTAGGTTAGGGTTAGGCTCAAGGTCAGGATCGGGTTAGGTTAGGGTTAGGATCAGGTTAGGTTAGGGTTAGGATCAGGTTAGGATCAGGTTAGGATCAGGTTAGGATCAGGTTAGGATCAGGTTAGGATCAGGTTAGGATGAGTGTTAGGTTAGGGTTAGGATCAGGGTTAGGATCAGGGTCAGGATCAGGTTAGGATCAGGTTAGGATCAGGTTAGGTCAGGGTTAGGTCAGGGTTAGGATCAGGGTTAGGTCAGGGTTAGGATCAGGGTTAGTTCAGGGTTAGGATCAGGGTTAGGATCAGGATCAGGTAGGGATCAGGGTTAGGATCAGGGTTAGGATCAGGTTAGGATCAGGGTTAGGTCAGGGTTAGGTCAGGGTTAGGTCAGGGTTAGGATCAGGGTTAGGATCAGGTTAGGTCAGGGTTAGGTCAGGGTTAGGATCAGGGTTAGGTCAGGGTTAGGATCAGGGTTAGTTCAGGGTTAGGATCAGGGTTAGGATCAGGATCAGGTAGGGATCAGGGTTAGGATCAGGGTTAGGATCAGGTTAGGATCAGGGTTAGGTCAGGGTTAGGATCAGGGTTAGTTCAGGGTTAGGATCAGGGTTAGGATCAGGGTCAGGATCAGGGGTCAGGATCAGGTAGGGATCAGGGTTAGGATCAGGGTTAGGATCAGGGTTAGGATCAGGGTTAGGATCAGGGTTAGGATCAGGGTTAGGGTTATCTTGGTGTTCAGGTAAAGCCCAGATGTCAGTGTGCAGCGTGTCTCAGGTCTGTGACACACCTGTCTGTGTTGCTGCTGAAAGGTCTGTGTGTGTGAGAGATAGGAAGTCCTGTGTGATTGGTCAGTTGGAGTCAGTTCAGATGAAGGGATTGGACTGCAGACTGTCCTCTGTTTTCACAGCTGAGGGCTGCAGAGCGCTCAGATCAGGGCACTTATGTAACGCTGAGCCCCCCCCCAGGTGTGTGTGTGTGTGTGTGTGTGTTTGTGTTTTCCTCCCTGTGTGCTGAAGAGAGAAGCAGCCTTGAGGTAACCTTTCCCTCTCTATTTAGTTCTGCTTGGTCAGCACACTCGCCTCCATAAAGACACACTTAGCCTTCTGTCACTAATGCAGCTCCTTCATTCAGAGGCGTATCCACAGCAGAGTTAGACCTGAGAACAGAGAGTAGAGGAACTGATCCTCTGTAGCCCTGTCCTGGTTAGGGTTAGGGTGGGTTTAGGGTTAGCTTTCCTCTAGGGTTAGCTTTCCTCTAGGGTTAGTCTGTGTGTGTCTTGTGTTCTTGTTTATGTGTGCTATGAAGGAAGGCTGCAGTACAGTATAGCTTTGAGGAAAACCACAGCTCCAACCTTACTACCACCAGCCCGCCCCCCCCTCCTCTTCCTCCTCCTCCTGCCCTCTGGAGAACAAGAGGCCTGCTTCAGGGGAGACAGGAAGTGCCTGGGCGCCTCACTTCCTGTTTATGGAGTTTGTCTCAGGCAAGGGTGAAAGGAGGGGGGTGCGAGTGAAAGAGAGTAATGATTGTAGACGGTCCTTGAGAATTTTAAGGCTTTCACTCTCTCTACTTTTGTCCCTCTCTCTGTATCTATCGTTCCCTCTCTTCCCCTATCTCTTTCCTTTCATTCTCTCTCCATATCCCCCCCTCTCTCCCTCCTTCCTTCCCTCTCGCTCTCTCTCCCTCCCCCCCTTCCCTCCCTCCCTCTCTCCCTCTGCCTCTCTGTCTGCATTGCTTGGTAATTGCTCTGGTACTGCAGTGCGCTTGGCACTGTCTTTCTCCTAGTTTGTTTCCATTATCTGCCATCTGATGTAGAGTGAGGCTGGGGCAGTTACCCAGGATGAAGGGATGCTGGGGCAGTTACCCAGGGTGGAGGGAAGGGTATAAAATAAGGCTTGTAGAAAAAGCCCCCTCCCCACGACCTCTCGTTCACCCCCACATCATCTTAAGGTTCCCTGTGACTCTCACAGCTCCTGAGCCCTCCTTACACAGCTGAGGGGGAGGGAGGGAGATGGGGGGGGGGGGGGGAGGGAGGGAGGGAGACAGGGAGGGAGGGAGACAGGGAGGGAGGGAGACAGGGGTCACTGCTGACTCCAGCATGTTCAGAGAGAGTAACATTCTGTTCAAGGCAAGATCTCGAAGAAGGATCTGTGTCTCAGCCGTCCTCATCCTCCCCTCGTCCGTCCATCTTAAAGAGGTGCAGGCCTGTGCTGTTCACAGAGACGAGGCTGGGGTTCTACAGCTGGTCCTGGGGGGGGGACAGGGGCCCCAGAGACGAGGCTGGGGTTCTACAGCTGGTCCTGGGGGGGGACAGGGGCCCCAGAGACGAGGCTGGGGTTCTACAGCTGGTCCTGGG
The DNA here is from genome assembly GCA_030340685.1 of Protosalanx chinensis. Classification (NCBI taxonomy): domain Eukaryota; kingdom Metazoa; phylum Chordata; class Actinopteri; order Osmeriformes; family Salangidae; genus Protosalanx; species Protosalanx chinensis. The sequence continues at coordinate 17,861,215 of CM059318.1, forward strand.
GGGGGACAGGGGGCCCCAGAGACGAGGCTGGGGGTTCTACAGCTGGTCCTGGGGGGGGACAGGGGCCCCAGAGACGAGGCTGGGGTTCTACAGCTGGTCCTGGAGGGGACAGGGGGGACAGGGGCCCCAGAGACGAGGCTGGGGTTCTACAGCAGGTCCTGGGGGGGACAGGGGGGACAGGGGCCCCAGAGACGAGGCTGGGGTTCTACAGCAGGTCCTGGGGGGGACAGGGGCCCCAGAGACCACAGTCTTTGTCTCAGTCTCCAAACCTGTGATTATGAGATCAAGATGGCTGTTCCTCTTCATGTGGGAAAGGCTGGTCTAGTCATGCTGTTCTGGCCTGTGTTGATGCTAGTCTTGGCAGGACAGGGTGGCAGGGTGTTCTAGCACATTCCCAGAAGTTAGGAAGCTGTGGCTAAACAGTCTCGTTTAAGAGTTAATGAGCTACATCAGAACACGCCTGCACCACCCAAATATCATAGCACTACTCCCTAAAGCACTACTCCCTAAAGCACTACTCCCTAAAGCACTACTCCCTAAAGCACTACTCCCTAACCCATTTCTTCCTAGAAGTCTTTAGCTTCCTTGCTCTCTAGCTTCCTAACACCTCAGGCACTGTGCCCTCACTCCAGCTCTCTCAGAGTGTATGTCTCTCTCTCTCCATGTCTCTCCATGTCTCTCCATCTCTCTTTCTCTCTCTCTCTCTCTCTCTCTCTCTCTCTCTCTCCATGTCTCTCTCTCTCTCTGGCTCTTTCCAGTGTGTATTTGCTGGGTTAGTTCTTGGTCTGAAAAGACGGCTGTGTTCTCTCAGTATCCCCCCCAGTGCTCCACCCTAAACACACACACTTCGCTCTACATCCCTCTTTCAGATACCGCCCTGGTCCACCCAGTAGGACATACAGCCTCCCCCCTCTCTGTCTCTCTCTCTCTCTCTAGTTCTGCCCTCCCTTATTCCTTTCCCAATTATTTATTGTATGTCTTTACATCTTAACATTTTATTTTGAAAGCTGCAGCTGTTCTGAATCAGTTCTAAATATAGTTGAACCCTCTCCACCGACTCTGTGGAAACTCACCACATTTTATAGTGTTCAGAGCAAGATGGAGCCAGCAGCTGAACATAAATCCAGGAGTTTACATTCATTGTTTTGACTACTTCTCCTTAAGGGGCAAGTCAGACTGATTCTATTTACTTGTCCAACAGCTGAACGTACTTAGTTTAACATTAGTTTACCCAGATTTCAGCGCATTAAGAAACATTTTTCCCAACTCACTTTAACCTTCACTGATGTTGCGGATGTCGGCTAAAACACGCCAGAGTGACGTCATGATAGCCGCGAGGACACGATTGGCGCCGGCAGGCGACCTGTTCACGAGACTGTACATCGCGCGGATCCATTCATAAAAGCGCGAGGCCATTAACAGTCTGTCAGACGATACCAGGACGGATACTGGATATCTGTATTATACAGACAGTGCCGCCGCCAGCCTTTTCAATACCATAATACGGAAAATATTTACGGTTTCACTTTCATAATTTATTTCGGATTTCGGATTCTTTCAGTGCCCCCCCCCCCCCGGAACATCGAAACATCACAGCGAAAGTCAAAGTCCTTCAGATGCGGAATGCAGTGTTGCAGTAGCGCCTCCTGTCTTGTAGGTGTCGCTCATAAACTAGCTCAATTTTCTTTGTTGTTATTCCTTCAGAATAGAGCTCTGGTTTCTGGACCCAAACGTTTCCAACAGAAAAACATGTGATCGCTTCCAGACTGGTACTGGTTTAGTTTAGTTGCTGTTTGCCAAATATGTTATCTATATTTATGTTCAATTGAGAAATGTTCAGTATGGATATTTTTTATCCAAGATGGAACTGGAGGAATGCTTGTTTGTGTGTGTGTGTGTGTCTGTAGTAGTTGCCAAGGTCCAATCCTCCCCTTCTTCCAGGAAAGACTTGTTGTATTTACTTTTACATGAACATCACCATGAACACAAACAAGTGTGATGCAATAAGACTAACCTGCAATGGAAGAGTCACTTTGGCGTTTTGTATTGTTTCATAATATCCCAACTCCCAACTACACTTCCATCATCCATTGTGGATACTAGATTTCTGACATGCCAGACATGCTCTCAGGCATCCACCCTATCAGCTCGTTATTTTGTCTCCTCACTTACTGATCACTGGTTACCGTGGCGACATGCCTGCTTGCCTGTCTGCCTGACGGGCCAGCTTCCTCAACGTACAGGCCCCGCCCCCTCTCCTCCCCGACAGGTGAGTGTCATGGCTTCAGGTGTGTTTTGCATACACCTTGAGTCTGATGGGGAATCCTGCCAGGCACCAGGGATGAGTGAGGGCATGTCTTAACAACCTCCCTCACTTCTCCTTAACACTCCTCTCTTCTTCATATCACTCCTTTCCTTATCCCTCAACATGCTCCTCTCTATCTCTCCCTGTGTCTCTCTCTCAATGTCTCTCTCTGTCTCTCTCTCGCTCTGTCTCTCGCTCTGTCTCTCTCAATGTCTCTCTCTGTCTCTCTCTCGCTCTGTCTCTCGCTCTGTCTCTCTCAATGTCTCTCTCTGTCTCTCTCTCGCTCTGTCTCTCGCTCTGTCTCTCTCAATGTCTCTCTCTGTCTCTCTCTCGCTCTGTCTCTCGCTCTGTCTCTCAATGTCTCTCTCTGTCTCTCTCTCGCTCTGTCTCTCGCTCTGTCTCTCTCAATGTCTCTCTCTGTCTCTCTCTCGCTCTGTCTCTCGCTCTGTCTCTCTCAATGTCTCTCTCTGTCTCTCTCTCGCTCTGTCTCTCGCTCTGTCTCTCTCAATGTCTCTCTCTGTCTCTCTCTCGCTCTGTCTCTCGCTCTGTCTCTCTCCATGTCTCTCTCTCGCTCTGTCTCTCGCTCTGTCTCTCTCAATGTGTCTCTCTGTCTCTCTCTCGCTCTGTCTCTCGCTCTATCTCTCTCAATGTCTCTCTCTGTCTCTCTCTCGCTCTGTCTCTCGCTCTGTCTCTCTCAATGTCTCTCTCTGTCTCTCTCTCGCTCTGTCTCTCGCTCTGTCTCTCTCAATGTCTCTCTCTGTCTCTCGCTCTGTGTCTCTCTCTGTCTCTCTCTCTTTGTCTCTCTCTCGTTCTGTCTCTCTTTCTGTCTCTCTCTCTTTCTGTCTGTACTTTTTCCTTTGTTCAGCCTGTGTGGGAGGGAGGAAGAGAGGGAGGGATGACAGGTTACTACAGGCAACTCTTCTCCCACTGGAATGCAAAGAGAACAAAAAGGTGGGGGGTAGGGAGGCTAGGTGGAGGGGAGGGAGGATGAGGGGAGTGGGGGAGTCAGGTGGCTAAGCCATGAGGGTGTCAGGCTAGTAATCAAAAGGTCCCTGGTTCAAACCCTGCCTGTGTCAACATGACATTGTGTCCTTGGGCAAGGCACTTCACCCTACTTGCTTCAGGGGGGAATGTCCCTGTACTTGCTGTAAGTTGCTCTGGATCAGAGCGTCGGATGAATTACTCAATGTAAAATGTAAATTTCTGAAACCACCCTTGACTGAGGGGAAAGAGAGACAGTCTGTCTTTCTGGATGAAGAGAGAACCTGTCTTAGTTCTAGCTGTGTGTTAACTGGGATGCTTGAAGTGGTTATCAGTTTAAATCAGATGTGTTCCCCCTGCACTCGCACGCAACTATTCATGTCTTTGAGTTTAGTTGCCGCACACACATGTCCAATGTGAACATGCACAGACACGCTAGGGGTTCATGCTTGCATGCCATCACACACACAGTCTACAAAGTAACAGACATAATAAATAATCAAATAAAATATTCATTTAGCAGATGCATTTATCCAAAGCGACTTGCAGCAAGTACAGTGACAATCCCCCTGAGGCAAGGCCTGAGTTGTTTTGGACTGAGTTGAGGCTGTTACCAGGCCTAGGGCACATCTGCTGTGGCTGGTTGTGAAGCATCTGTTGCTGGCAGTTTTTCACTTCTTCTCTTTGTCTGAAGTAAAAAGCTTGTCTGTCCGCTTTAACTGTCAGAGACGACCTGTTGAGCTTGCCAAGACTGACACAAGCGGTTTTAGATCAAAACACAGTGAAACATTGTGTGGAGATTCGTTGGTGACCTTGTTGACATGGAGGGGAAGCTAGACGGGGGCTTCTTCTCAGAGTAGTGATCTTTCCAGAGCTCTCTGGCAGTGATGTACAAGCTCATAAGTTCAAACACGTTTGTGTGTTTAAGGTTAGTGATTGGGTTACTATATTCAACATGTTTAGATCTGTTTAAAGGGCATCTTCACACAGACGCAGATGTTTGTTAACGCTCCTTAAAAGTTAGTCATATCCTGAATGCTCACAAGTTGAATATATCCTTTTGCGATTAATTGGCAAACAACATGCTTTGTGTTTGTGTGTGTTTGTGTCAGTCATGGAGTGTGCTCTGGCCTCTCCAGGTGGCTGATGAGTACCATCTCCTGCAAGGGGGGGGGAGGAGGAATGTTTGTGACACGGTGAATTCCCATCAGAAGCTGTTTCCCCAGCAGACAAAGGACTGTGTTCAAAGGAGCTCCATCATGTCAGTCAGGACCAGGTGGGAGTTTCTACTAAAGGCTTCCAGATTGTGTAACGCTACATCGCTATGTCCGTCGGTTCTGTGAGCGTGAATGATGCTCTTCTCCTCTTGCGTGTTAGGCCTTCTCAGGCAAGGAACACCTCCAGGTTCAGGTTAGTTGCCGCCTGACATTGACGTGGTTACGTCTTCCATCTTAATGGAAAAGGCAGCGGTCCTCGCCCCAGCGAGCCTGAATGGCAGCTGGTCTATTTCAGGACACACGGCTGGTTTAATACCTGAAGGTAAATTGATGGAAAGTTCTCAGAGGAATGAGGTTTCCATGATGTGAATGAGTCTCACTTCACTGGTCATGTTGAGGAGGGGGAGACTTGTTTCTCCTCTGACTGCTCCCTCCCACTTCCTGTCTTTCCTTAATCTGAGAAGACAACGTGTCACAGAGACAGAGAGAGAGACTGTCCCCTCCCACTTCCTGTCTCTCCTTAGTCTGAGAAGACAACGTGTCACAGAGAGAGAGACTGTCCCCTCCCACTTCCTGTCTCTCCTTAGTCTGAGAAGACAACGTGTCACAGAGAGAGAGACTGTCCCCTCCCACTTCCTGTCTCTCCTTAGTCTGAGAAGACAACGTGTCACAGAGAGAGAGAGAGAGAGAGACTGCTCCAGACGTCCTGGCTGTCTCCCTCCTCTCTCTCTCCCTCCTCAGCTAGCCCTCTGGTGGGGCTGCAGAGAGGGCAGTGCTCCCTGTGTGGTGTGGAGGTTTGGAGGAGCAGTACATGAACAGATCAGGACTTTCTGAGCAAACACACAACCTTAAGTACACAGGCACACAAACATACGTACATAGACTAGAACATAGAATACGTTCAGACATGCACTGTTTTGATTTTCATCTCCTACATTCATTTTTGACATTTTTCCGTCTCTCTCACACACACACACACACACACACACAGTCACTCTCTCTAGGATCATGCTGTGTTCCAGAGATCCTACAGATTAGTTTGTCTTTGTCAGTGTCCATGCTACAGCTGGCTGCTGGTATTTCCCCCCTCCCAGCTGCTAGTCTCTCCCCTCCTCACCCTCCTCACCTCCTCACCCCCCTCACCTCCTCACCCCCCTCACCTCCTCACCCTTCTCACCAGAAACTAAAAGCAGCTTTGGAAAGACAAACTCAAATGGAGCGCTATAGAAACCATAGGAAAAACCTGTGGCTAACCCCAAGTCTGAATGTTAACTCCCCTGCATTCAGCTCCAGTCATGGGGGGGCGGGACTTCACAGGGATCCATGACGTCTAAACGTTTCGTAGTTCAAACTGGTTATGGAATGTTGCTGTAGGAGTCAGCAGGCTGACAGCTAACCTACCTGTTGGATCCAAACCAGGAGTTAGCAGGACTCACCTGAGGTGCTCCAGTTCTGATCCTGACATCTGACAGTCATGTCTCTACTGGCTTCCTCCTCCTCCAGTCTCCTTCCTGTGATATTGGAGCGCAGTTTCAGTTTAGGTTCACAGTCAAGCTCAGGAATGCTGCTCTGCTGTCTGAACATGCCACCCAGCTCTCTGCTGCATGCATTTTGAACATGCTGGGCTGATGGGCAAAGAATTGTAGTCTAGACATCTAGAATGACCCACTGCAGCTAGACACCACTGCAGCTAGACACCACTGCAGCTAGACTCATCTGCAGCTAGACACATCTGCAGCTAGACACCACTGCAGCTAGACACATCTGCAGCTAGACACCACTGCAGCTAGACACCACTGCAGCTAGACACCACTGCAGCTAGACACATCTGCAGCTAGACACCACTGCAGCTAGACACATCTGTAGCTAGACACATCTGCAGCTAGACACATCTGCAGCTAGACACATCTGCAGCTAGACACATCTGCAGCTAGACACCACTGCAGCTAGACACATCTGCAGCTAGACACATCTGCAGCTAGACACATCTGCAGCTAGACATCACTGCAGCTAGACACATCTGCAGCTAGACACATCTGCAGCTAGACACATCTGCAGCTAGACACATCTGCAGCTAGACACCACTGCAGCTAGACACATCTGCAGCTAGACACCACTGCAGCTAGACACATCTGCAGCTAGACACATCTGCAGCTAGACACATCTGCAGCTAGACATCACTGCAGCTAGACGCATCTGCAGCTAGACACATCTGCAGCTAGACACATCTGCAGCTAGACACCACTGCAGCTAGACACATCTGCAGCTAGACATCACTGCAGCTAGACACATCTGCAGCTAGACATCACTGCAGCTAGACACATCTGCAGCTAGACACCACTGCAGCTAGACACATCTGCAGCTAGACATCACTGCAGCTAGACACATCTGCAGCTAGACATCACTGCAGCTAGACACATCTGCAGCTAGACATCACTGCAGCTAGACACATCTGCAGCTAGACATCACTGCAGCTAGACACATCTGCAGCTAGACATCACTGCAGCTAGACACATCTGCAGCTAGACACCACTGCAGCTAGACACATCTGCAGCTAGACATCACTGCAGCTAGACACATCTGCAGCTAGACATCACTGCAGCTAGACACCACTGCAGCTAGACACATCTGCAGCTAGACACATCTGCAGCTAGACACATCTGCAGCTAGACATCACTGCAGCTAGGACACATCTGCAGCTAGACATCACTGCAGCTAGACACATCTGCAGCTAGACACCACTGCAGCTAGACACATCTGCAGCTAGACACATCTGCAGCTAGACACATCTGCAGCTAGACACCACTGCAGCTAGACACATCTGCAGCTAGACATCACTGCAGCTAGACACATCTGCAGCTAGACACCACTGCAGCTAGACACCACTGCAGCTAGACACATCTGCAGCTAGACACCACTGCAGCTAGACACATCTGCAGGTAGACACATCTGCAGCTAGACACATCTGCAGCTAGACATCACTGCAGCTAGACACATCTGCAGCTAGACACATCTGCAGCTAGACACATCTGCAGCTAGACACATCTGCAGCTAGACACATCTGCAGCTAGACACATCTGCAGCTAGACACCACTGTAGTTAGACACATCTGCAGCTAGACACATCTGCACATTATGTATTAAAGAGAATAATTATTGTTTCCTATTAAAGATAGGACGATCTATTCCATTTCTAGAGAGAGAAAAGAGCTTTGGGTGGTTAAATTAATATATATTTATTTTACTATATATTTTTTTACTGTTTAAACTCAAAAGTCATTCAAACTAAGTGAAACACAGTTGGGACTTTCCAACTATAACATATAACCAATTTAACTACAGTTGTAACGAAGGTTTTATTACTACATTCACTTTTCCAACTGTTTGAGACCGTTTTTATGACGCTGTTGATTATGGCGACAGACGTCTCCTTTATGATAACCATGCGGTGCTTCTTAAAGAAACAAGTCCATGAAACAAGTCCAGCACATGTCTGCTTCTTAAACTCCCCGAACTCTTAAGATCTCCAGGCTGGCAGCTCAGTCTCGCCTCTCTGGTTGGTTCAAAGTAAAGGGGAGGAGGTATGTTCTATCCCCACCCCCGGGGCTCTGGTGCGGGAAGTTTTACCGGAGTGTCCTGTATGGTTGTGGTCTGAACGGAGAGGAAGAGTTTCAGGAAAGTCCGCAAAGAAATGGTGGAAGATTACTGTGTTTCAGGAGAGAGTACGGATATGCACTCCCAGAGAAACGGGAAAAGTGGATTAAGTTGTAAAATGGTTCTGCAGGCAGTGGGTAAAGTCTTAAGGTAAATTATATGTTTGTTTTATTCTTTTATATCGCTGTTTTATAGCCATCCAAAGCCACATTTATCTCTCCACGCTGTCATTTGACATCGGGGTAGTGAGAGGCTCGGACCAGCTGTCGGACAGCAGAAGCTCCTTTATAGAAGGATAGGAACTTTCCACCAAACGATGCTGCTTTATTTCCGAACATTATGACTTCAAAAAAAAAAGTCATTTAATGGACAGTGTCCATCACGTTTCGTAATGACGAAATAAGTTTTGCAGACCATGTATCCAAAGTCGCACATCCCGCAGTATTGCGTGTTTTGTTAACGTTAACCCGTTGAATTTTAAATGTATGCACTTTAATTGTTAATAACATGTAGGTATTATATAATTATATATATATATAGGCATATATAATTGCGGTGTTGGGTGTACTCGCCTTGCAACGTCATGATCAGTATGTTTTCCATAAACTAGTCGTGTCTCGGAGTCTTTAGAGGACATTGTCCCTGTGTTTAGCTGTCTTTAGAGGACATTGTCCCTGTGTTTAGCTGTCTTTAGAGGACATTGTCTCCCAGGTTTCGGGTAGCAGCCATTCACAAGATCTGGCTGGTAGGTCTGCCTGGTAGGTCTGCCTGGTAGGTCTGTCTGGTAGCCTGTCATGTAGGTCTGTCTGGTAGATCTGTCTTGTAGGTCTGCCTGGTAGGTCTGTCTTGTAGGTCTGTCTTGTAGGTCTGTCTTATAGGTCTGCCTGGTAGGTCTGTCTGGATTGTAGGTTATGTGTGAACTTTGGAAACCACACCAAGGTAGAGTAGTCAGTCGTGTTTTTGCTAATGACGCTTGGGCGGGAAACACACCAACTGACAAGAGGAACCTGGATCCTGATGGAAATACTTCAAATCTTGACCTTTCATCCTCTGGCCTCGTGATCGAATCAGTCCACAGAGATTACCTCCGCAGAATCTCTTTGTTACCAATCAGATCAGTGATAAGGAGGTGAAATATTTGTCAACCATCCCTTTCTCCCTGACCAACCAGAGTTAGGCTCCCTCATCGTCCCCTGAGCTCACAGGTGTGTTCATGGTGTTGAGCTACAGCAGAGCTCACCTGAGTGTTCATGGTGTTGAGCTTCAGCAGAGCTCACCTGTGTGTTCATGGTGTTGAGCTACAGCAGAGCTCACCTGAGTGTTCATGGTGTTGAGCTACAGCAGAGCTCACCTGTGTGTTCATGGTGTTGAGCTTCAGCAGAGCTCACCTGTGTGTTCATGGTGTTGAGCTACAGCAGAGCTCACCTGAGTGTTCATGGTGTTGAGCTACAGCAGAGCTCACCTGTGTGTTCATGGTGTTGAGCTACAGCAGAGCTCACCTGTGTGTTCATGGTGTTGAGCTACAGCAGAGCTCACCTGAGTGTTCATGGTGTTGAGCTACAGCAGAGCTCACCTGTGTGTTCATGGTGTTGAGCTACAGCAGAGCTCACCTGTGTGTTCATGGTGTTGAGCTACAGCAGAGCTCACCTGAGTGTTCATGGTGTTGAGCTACAGCAGAGCTCACCTGAGTGTTCATGGTGTTGAGCTACAGCAGAGCTCACCTGTGTGTTCATGGTGTTGAGCTACAGCAGAGCTCACCTGTGTGTTCATGGTGTTGAGCTACAGCAGAGCTCACCTGTGTGTTCATGGTGTTGAGCTACAGCAGAGCTCACCTGAGTGTTCATGGTGTTGAGCTACAGCAGAGCTCACCTGTGTGTTCATGGTGTTGAGCTACAGCAGAGCTCACCTGAGTGTTCATGGTGTTGAGCTACAGCAGAGCTCACCTGTGTGTTCATGGTGTTGAGCTACAGCAGAGCTCACCTGTGTGTTCATGGTGTTGAGCTACAGCAGAGCTCACCTGAGTGTTCATGGTGTTGAGCTACAGCAGAGCTCACCTGTGTGTTCATGGTGTTGAGCTACAGCAGAGCTCACCTGTGTGTTCATGGTGTTGAGCTACAGCAGAGCTCACCTGTGTGTTCATGGTGTTGAGCTACAGCAGAGGCTGGCATCCCCATGATCAGAGCAGGTCAGAGAAGTTGGGACTGGGCTGTGGAGGAGGTGGATGAGGAAGAAAAGGAGGAGGAGAAGGAGGCCTCATTTAGAAAGGGGCCGGTAGTTGTGCTGTAAGAGGGAAATTGGACAAAAGCCCAGTTGTTCAGCTTCCATGATACCTCTGTACCCTCTGTAGTATCCAGGAAAATTCAACAGCTCTTCACCCCAACTTGTTATGGAGCCTTGGATTCTAGTACATTCTAGAAGAAGCTGGTCCAGACCAGACTGAAGTCTTCAGTTCTCTGCTTGTCTGCAGAGTCTTGAGGCTCAGGGTGTAGACTGCTCTCTGTCTGAAGTCTGGCACGGCTGCCGTGGTTACGCTGGGCCCTGCCCTGGCCGAGCCGGCCCATCTGTCTGTGGGTTTTCAGGGAAAACAGCCACTGAGACTGGGCGCTCAGTTAGCTGGTCTGAAATAGATCTGTGGACCTGAACAGGGAGGGAGGGGGGAGGAGGGGGGGGAGTGATGGGGGGAGTGATCTGCTGAGGCCTGGTGTGTTCCAACTGAATGGATGCCTGTTATTAGGAAGGGCCCAACTCTCTGCCTCTCATATTGATCCTCCTCCAGTTCTGACAAGTCATTGTGATGGTCTTGGAGCAAAGTTCACAGGGAGGAAGTAACCTCCTGATGCTGTCAAGATCTAGAATGTGATGCGTCTTTGTGAAGTGTTGCTGAAGCTGCTTGATGATACCTGAGCGTTAATTGGCAGAAAACAGGCAAATGTATTTCGCTTAGGAATTCTCCCACAAGATCTCCAGAGTCCAGGAATACATCTTGTTCATGATTCCTCCTCCTCCCACCCTTCCTCCCCCCCCCCCCCCCCCTCCTCCTCCTCTGTCATACAGCTCATTAACTAACCCACATCCATAAGCCAACAGCTGGATTCCTCCCCTGATTTCACCAGGCCAATTTAATCAACTGTTGTGGTAGTTTTGGTCTCGGATGGTGGGTAGTTAGTATATGGCTGAGAGGAAGAGAGATCACACCAAAATGCAGTCAGATGGCTTAATAAAGCCACTAATAGAAACAAGGCCATGTAAAGTCTGTCTCCAGACCTGTTGAACAACAGTGTGTGCGTCAGTCTTGTGGGGGGGGGGGGGGGGGGGGGGGGGGGGGGGGGTGAGTGTTTGCTGAGGCGATGACTTAATTGTGTTGTTGGCATGTAGTCTGGTCCGCCTTTGGTTTCTGGTTTGTCTACTTTTGACGCTAAAATCGTTGCTAATGAGGGGGTATTTTCTGCTAACTAGATCTAAAGGTGTAGACTGAAGAAGTTCAGCCAAACCTTCAGGCTAGATCTGCTCTACACACCAGCAGCCTGTTTCTGGTTTTTTTTTAAAGAAGAAGAAAAAGAACATTCTGGACTTGTTAGACATCTGGTTCTTGCCTCACTAGACTTGGGATCTATTTTTAGAACTTGTGTGAATTCAGCATTCAGAAGTCATGGCAGCTTGTATATTCAGTAGCACACTGCTCGTCACTGGAACGTCCTCCACGAGTTAGATCCAGTATAAGTCCTGAATGGAGTGGAAACTAGTGATGTGTCGTTTGTGAACGATTCATTCATTTTGAACGAATCCTTCCTGGGACTCGGGAGTAAAGAATGATTCGTTCTTTTTTTTTACTAAGGAGATTCAAACTCTCCATCAGTACCGTAAATGGTTCAGCACTAAACCTGAGGGCTTGTTGAGTCTGGGTGGTGTAGCAAGGATGTGTTAGCCTTCCTGTTACCACCGAGGAGCCTGTTGGATATGTAGGAGTACACAGCAGTTCATACAAGCAAAACAGCCTCTGGACCAATCAGCTGCTGCCTCACCTGGGCAGCACCTGGCCTCATTTGAAACACCTGGAAGACTCTTTCTTTCTTTCTTCTTACCTGTTCCTATCTAGTTAGACCCCTTAGCCTATTCTGAGACTCAACATCCCCTCCTTTCCATTACTCTCTGCTCTCTCCCTCTATTCTTCCGTTTCTTCTCCATTGCTTTCCTCTCCTCGCCGTTTTTGCCTTTTTCATCATTTATCCATCCTTCTTTTTCTTTGTCCGGCTTTCTCTATCCTCTCCATTTCCCTGATATCGCTCTCTCTCTCTCTCTCGCTCTCTCTGTCTCCCTCCCTCCCCCCTCTTCTCTCTTAAAGGGAGCAACATGTGCGTGGGTTCTGCCTGCTACATGTTCTGTCATGAGGAAGAGCTTATGCATACTGGCCTCATCTACAGATCCTCAGCACACAGGTTTTCAAAGGCTTCCAAAAGCCTCGTTAGACACCACTGGGCTCCTGGGAAAGTTGGAAATGGTTTCCTTTGGAAAACATTGTTTCACTCTCATGCCATTCTCTCTCTCTCTCTCTCTCTCTCTCTTTTTCGCTCGCTCGCTCTCTCTCTCTCTCTCCCTCAGTTTCTCTGTCTCTCCCTTTGTCTCTCTCTCTGTGACTCTGTCTCTCTTTCTGTCTCCCTCTGTGTCTCTCGTCTCTCTATCTCTCTATTCTTCTCTCTCTCTCTGTGGCTCTCTCCTTCTCTGTCTCTCTCCATCTCTCTCTCCCCTCTGTCTGTGTGCTGTCATAATTTTCCACATGACGTAAAACATTAGTGTGGTGTGATGAGGAGAATTCTGGAGCCAATAGTTTATTTTGGGATTAGGAAAATGTCCTCTATGCCAACCCCCTCCCCTTAAACACACACACACACACACACACACACACACACACTGCACATTCCCTCTCATACAGGCACTGCTTGCTCCTGGTAAAGATCTCTGAGGCAGCGTCTTTGCCATAAAAGGCAGTGTTCACCTCCTTGCCAGGCAAGGAAGGGTCAGCAGTCAGCAGCCAGGATCAGGCCTTGTCTCTGGGCTTGCGACAGAGGGGCGCAGCCTGTCTGGCACCAGGACCAAGTCAGCCATGACACAGACCCAGGGCCAGAGCCAGTGCCAGGGCCCTCCTCCAGCTCCAGCCCTGTCTAGCCAGTCCAGCGCTGACACAGCCTGTGTGCTCAGAGCCCTGGTGTACGGAGGGGGAGGGGGGGGTGGGGGGTGCATGAATTCCTGAGAGACGCCCAGACTAGACCGAACATGCAGACAGGCTGTCTTAGTCTGAGAGCTTCATGCGTGAATCCGGTCAAGCAACTGAACCGAAATGTGAATCCCCCACGTATTAAATAAAATAAATAGGAAAGGTGTGTGGTGAGGTGATGTGGAGGTTAGACATGGAGCCTCCAGCAGACTGCCCCCCCAGCAGACTGCCCCCCAGCAGACTGCCCCCAGCTGCCCAGGCTGGTCTGTCAGCCAGCGCCTACAGGATCTCTCAGATTTCTCTCCCTTTTACTCTTCTCAGCCACAACTTCTCTACCACTTTCTCACTTTCTCTCCCTCCCTGGGACTAAGTGCACCCCCCCCCACCCAACACAGACACAGACACAGACACACACACCCCACACACACACCCTCTCCCCTTATTGCCCTGCCAGCTGGACACAGCAGCTGCGTCAGGAGATCTTCCTCCTGCATACAGACAGTCTGTTTGTCCTGATCAGGTGTTTCCTGTGTTAACGCTGATCTGTGAGCTTTGACAGTTGTGTGAGAGGAAGATGGTCGTGTTACACAGGAGCCAGCTGTAACACAGACAAGCTAGCTGTAACACAGACGAGCTAGCTGTAACACAGACGAGCTAGCTGTAACACAGACGAGCTAGCTGTAACACAGACGAGCTAGCTGTAACACAGACGAGCTAGCTGTAACACAGACGAGCTAGCTGTAACACAGACGAGCTAGCTGTAACACAGACGAGCTAGCTGTAACACAGACGAGCTAGCTGTAACACAGACGAGCTAGCTGTAACACAGGAGCTAGCTGAAACACAGAAGGTAGCTGTAACAAAGCAGCCTCTACACACCACAGTCCAGTCCTGTCTTTGCATTAGTGTTTATTAGTTCCTATCGATATCTGCTGGACTTAAGTAAAAAAATATAATAATCTGTTCCCCAGTTTACTGTCTCTCTCTCTCCCCCTCGTCCTCCCTCCCTGTTTTTAGGGGGTTGGCCTGGCTATGAAGACAGCCAGTGTGCCCCTTTCCCCCTACAGGACTCAGTTCAGGGTGTTGGCTCCGGAGAAGAAGAAAAAAGCCCTTGTGTTTATTGTGCTGGCCTCATCAGCGTCACGGCTGTGCTTCTCCTGGGTCTGCTGGGAAGATGCAGCCATCCTGGATCTGGTAGTGAGCTTGGGAAGGAAAGGGAAGGTGCAGAGGACATTGTGTTCAGACAGGAGGGGAGGGGAGAGGGAGGGAGAGAATGTGGCTGGGGTGTTGAGCAGGAGGGAGGGAGTGCGGAAATAAGGGTCAACAAAGCCACAGTAAATTCAGGCAGCAAACGAACTCTGTCCTCAAACAAACCCAAGACCTGCCAAGCTTCCAAGAAGAATCCAAGAAGATGAGAGGATCTGAAATAGAGAAGGAGAAAGAGCTGGGGGGGGGGGTGAGAGAGATGGAGGGAGCTGTTAGAAGAGGAGAACACTAAGCAGGATGGCTCTGTTCCCAGAGAGGGAACTGAAAACTGGTTGGGTAGTTTGATCTACGAGGGTTAGACTGACCTCTGTTTAGAGACAGACAGGCAGGCTGCCGGCAGACAGACAGACAGGCAGACAAACGGGCAGACAGGCAGACAGGTCAGATGATCCAGGCCAAGCTTGTGTCCGGCATGTCTGTTCATGTCAGAACTCGTCTCATTGGTTAATAGGAACCTGTTTGCTCTTTGACCTCCTCCTACACCTCCTCCTCTTGGCGTGGATCAGTGAAGGGTCTGGAGGGGAGAGGGGAGGGAGAGGGGAAGGAGGGGGGACGAGGGGGGACGTAGAGGGGCCGCCCTGGAAGTGTCACGCTGGTGTGACGTGACAGCAGTACGCTAGAAGTAGCAGGACATGGTTCCCTGCAGGGCGGCTGTCAGTGTGGTAACTGACCCCAGGTCAGAGGTCACATACTGGAACAGCAGGTCCT
>CM059318.1:17877056-17931500 GCA_030340685.1 Protosalanx chinensis
GTTTTGTGGTTTGTGGTGTCGTCATGGCAGCTGCCCCCCCTCCCCCCTCCAGGGGCTGAACCGAGTCTCGTCGCTACGTCAATACCCCCCCCCCCCCCCCCCCCCTGCCCCAGGCCCCTGCCCCCGGCTGACTTAAACAGACTATTTTGGGCGGAAAAGTTTCCATAAGCTTTGAGGCTGGGTCCATTTGGTTGTATTTAAACCCAGCGAGTGTGTGTATGCTACACATGCTGGGAGGGTGTGTGTGTGCGTGCTACACATGCTGGGAGGGTGTGTGTGTGTGTGCATGCTACACATGCTGGGTGGGTGTGTGTGCATGTTTCACTAGTCCTTTATTCAGTTTTCCACAGGGTGGATACCTGTGTGTTTCTGGTTCAGTGAGTTTTCCGCTCCCACCCCTACACGTAGCCCATACACACACACACACACACACACACACCTTAACACACCCATGCACACGAAGCACGCGCACACACACACAGTCTCCATTGTGCTTTGTTGATTACTGGTGTGACTTGGTCCAGCGGTCAGTTGGGTTCGGTCCTACAGGGTCAGTTATGTAGACGTGCTGCATTCCTCAAGGTTTGTAATGTCTACCTCCTGACCAGACCCAAACCAGAAACACTTCCACACACTGCCTCTCACACCACACACACCCAGGGTGTGTGTTGGGGGTGTGTGTTGAGGGTGTGTGTTGGGGGTGTGTGTTGAGTGTGTGTGTGTGTTGAGTGTGTGTTTTGGGGTGTGTGTTGGGGGTGTGTGTTGAGTGTGTGTTGGGGGTGTGTGTTGGGTGTGTGTTGGGGTGTGTGTTGAGTGTGTGTGTGTTTGGGTGTGTGTTGGGGGTGTGTGTTGTGGGGGTGTGTGTTGGGCTGTGTGTTAAGGGTGTGTGCGACTCTACACACTTGCGCACTCCAGAGAATGTCGCCCTCATTTCTTTTCACTTGGCTCATTTGGTGCTTTGCTGACTAGACAACTACCCCCCCTCTCTCTCTTTCACACACACACACAACCCCCCTCTCTCTCTCACACACACACACACACACACAAACACTGATTATTCAACTCGTCAGCTATCAGAACCAGTTAGCCTCATTAGCTAATGGCTGCGTCCACTGTCCTAACCTTTTCTTATTGATCTTCAGCCGTGTTGCTAGCGTAGCATAGCGTAGCATAGCATAGCGTAGCGTAGCATAGCGTAGCATAGCGTAGCATAGCGCAGCCCAGCAGCGCTTGCTGGCATGCTGTCTGACCTTGCTAACAGAGATAGCCGAACCCGCTAGCCCAGCAGGGGGGCTCTACAGTTGCACAGGGGTGTCCTAAGTGGGTCACCCCTCCGGAAATGTTTGGCCATGATGGCGACCAGGAGATCAGTGTCCCATTTCTCCCAGACTGCAAGAAGCGAGGCCCAATCAGCACATGAAAGGACCAGGGAAGTGTGGGGGGGGGGGGGGGGGGGGGGGGTCAAAGGGGGGTTGGGGGGGGGGGGAGGGGGGGTGTAAACATATCTATGTTAGGAGATGGAAGTTCCCAGGAATGTTGAGTCATCCAATGTTTGCCTGCCATGTACAGGGCCGGGGTTCGAATCCCGGTTGTGGGTTCAATTCTTGACGAATGAATTTACATTGAGTCATTTAGCAGACGCTCTTATCCAGGGCAATTTACCGCCAGTACAGGGACATTCACCTGAGGCAAATTTCTCCACTGTGGTACAGTAAGGGATGATCTCATAACCCACCCTTCCAGGTAACATTGGCAGTATGTTCCCTGGAAGTCAGGTGAATGTTAGTATCATCACGCCTGTTGCTGTGTGCAGAGTCATTATGTTACTAAACTAACGATGCAGAAGGCATCAGTAGTACCAGCAGGCTCCAACCAGCCAATCAGACAAGCCGCTTCGATATTTCCGCACCACCGTGTGCAAAAGTCCAATCTGTAGTAAATATTCACTCATATGTGCATTTATTTCTGTGTGTTCATATTCCTATCTTTTATTTATAGTTATTTGTAATTTTATTCTGTCATATCTTCTTTTTATACTTGACAATATAAAAAAAATATATATTGTTAGTTTATCAAACCTTTTTTCAAATTGAAGTTTCGTATTTGTTCTTTGTTCCCTCCTGTCACTGTAAATTCCGTGTTTGTACAACTTACATGGTGAATTAAAAAACAACTCTGATGTGTTTCTCCTAGAATATACTACTGGTATGATGAGAAGGGAAAGAAGACTAAATGTACAGCGCCTCAGTATGTGGACTTTGTCATGAGTCTGGTGCAGAAGCTGGTTACAGACGAGGACATCTTTCCCACGAAATACGGTGAGTTTTGCTCTTGTTCCTCTGGCCTGCAGCGCCTCCCTGTGGCCTGGCTGAGGTACTGGGGTCTCCTGCATGGAAGTTTAATAAGAGATAGGACAGTCCTTTATTTCTCCCCCTTCTGATTACTAACCCGACTCCCTCACCGCTCAGCCACCTGACTGCTTGTGTTCTTCCTCTGTTCTTGCAGGTAAAGAGTTCCCCAACTCCTTTGATTCTTTGATAAAGAAGATCTGCCGCTTCCTGTTCCACGTGTTGGCTCACCTGTACTGGGCTCACTTTAAGGAGACCGTGGCTCTGGAGCTACAGGGACACTTGAACACTCTGTACGCACATTTCATCGTTTTCGTAAGGGAATTCAACCTGGTGGACCCCAAGGAGACCTGCATCATGGACGACCTGTCTGAGGTCCTGTGTGCCCCAGCCCCAGCCTTGCCCCCGGCCCCCCTCCAGCCCCTCCTCATCCCCCTCCCCTTCCCCACAGAACCATGTGACAGAGAGATGAGCAGGGCATGATGTGAGGAACCATACCTGGAGAAGATTGAAGATGGAAGAGGAACAGCAGCTTCCTCACCCCCCCCCCCTTCCTCACCCCCTTCCCCAACCCCCCCCCCCCCCCCCCCCCCCCCCCGCCAGCAGGACTTAGAGACCTTCTAACTATCCCTTATAATTCGCTACCACGACACCAACCAACCAGCCGAAAGGAAGAGGGAGGGGTTTGGGGGTGAGGTGGTGGCATGACGCCAGCAGGAAATGGCGTAAGCGTTCTTCACGGGGGGGGGGGGGGGGGGGGGGCTCCCTCCCACCTTCTCTGCAATTTAACTTTAGGAATAAACAACGTGTATGTTTTTATTTTTTAATATTCATTTTTGTTTTATTTTTTTTATAAAAAATAAAATAAACCTTTTTATGGTTTTGTCCCCTCCCCCTTCCCTCCCCCCTTCCCTCCCCCTTCCCTCCCCCCTTCCCTACCCCCTTCCCTTCCTCCCTTTCCTGATTGGGGAAAGTGTTTGTGTTCCTGCCCTCCCTCCCTCCCTCTGCCTAGCAGACAGCATCTGCCTCTGCTTGGCTTCAGCATACTATTGTACAGTGTTGTTAATGTGTGGAGAAAAGGCATCTCTTTAATCCTATTGGCTCTTCGCTTCCCCGTACAGGTGGGTGGGCTGCAGGTGGGTGGTCAATACGCTGGCCAGTAGGAAGCCATGTTACTGCCTGGTGGGGGTGATACCAGCCAATCACTGTTTGGGGTTGTTTATCTGGGGATGATTTAAAGCGCTTCCTACTCAGGAACAGAGGATGTCACTGCTGCCAGGGGAGGAATACTCATTCTTCTTTTCTCTCTCTCTCTCTCTCTCCCTCCCTCTCTCTCTCTCTCTCTCTCCCCCTCTCTCTCCTCTCTCTCTCTCTCTCTCTCTCTCACCACAATACTGCCCCTCCCTCCTTTAAACCTCCATATTACTGTTGTCATTATTGTATAACTAGTCACATGATCACCTGGAATGTCCCAATCCACATATAGGGGGCAGTATAGACTTGGTGTGGGGGCCACACAAACGGGGAAGGCAAAGAAGATATAAAGATTGTATATTAGATATTTAATCTGACTTAGACCTGCTACTCTGAGACAGACTGGAGCTCGATGTGGGTTCCCTCCGCCCCCCCTCTTCTCCCCCTCCCCCTCCCCGGTCGCCTCCAACAGCACAGGAGAAGGACAAAGGCATTGGTAATGTCTGCAGGCCCAGGGGTGAGGGGAGGAGGTGGGGGGGGGGGGGGGGGGGGATATAAACCCTCTCAACACTCTGCTCTGAGGGAAACCGAGGTGTTCTTTTCACCCTCTTTAAATTTAGCTTTTTTTATGATCAAAGAGAAAAACTAGTTCATGAAAAATAATAATGGCATCTTTACACATGTATAGAAAAACACAGTCTGCTTGAACATCACTGTTCAAGAACCGTCAGCAGGTTCTGTCAGTTAGCCCTCTGTCAGGAGGATTGGGTTTATAATTCTCCATTTTTATTTTATTTATTTTTATTTTTTTGTTTTTGTTTGTTTTTTGTTTGCAGGGTTCTTCAGTTCTGGCTTTCATTTTATGTATTTTAATTATTAACTAAGTTAAAAGCAATTTAATATTTTAAACTCTGCAGATTATAATCGAATAAAAGACATAAATGCCATCTGTCTTGTGTTTTATGTACCAAATATATCGCAAACCGTTAGTGTTTGGAATATAAAACAATCAGATTTAACTAGTGTACTTACTGATATCGAAAGCTTTGTCTCACAAATGATCAGCGGATCGGCAGGTGAGTGTTTGAATAATCGTGCAGCCTTTAAAGCCGTCTTCCCCGAGGAGGCCCAATAGGCTTGCACTAGCTGAGTCAGGTGTGTTCATGGATTACGTGTACTACCTGAGTGCCTGCGCTGCTAGTGCATGTGAGGTCATGAGTGATGACCTGTACTGAGGAGTGTGGATAAATAATGATACTGAAATGTGTGGATGAGTGATGATATGAACTGAGGTGTGAATGGTGATAATGTATACTGATGTGTGTGAATGTTTAAGCGCAGTGTCCGAGTGCCCAGCCTGAACTTGCTGCACCTATGTCCCTTAACTTAATCAGGCTGTAATCAGTACTACAGTAGCTATCAGGGTTGTGTTCGTTATGTGTCCATGAAGAGTGATGTAGGTACAGTTTCAGCTCCTATAGAGATGGGAGACACTGTCAGGGTGAGTGGTGGGGTAGGAGGACCCAAGTGGAGGAGAACAAGCAAACATGGCCTATGAACAAACGCTTTATTCTTCAAGTGGGGTAATTGGACAACATACTGAGACGAGGGTAAGAACACAAGAAAGATTGTACACACGAAACAAGAACCTATAATCACTGAACCAAACACAGACACAGGCTTTTACTAACAGGAGGAGTGATGTAGTCAGGTTCTGTCTCACTCACTGCCCAGAAGGTCAGAACCAGGGTCTTGAATCTGATACGGGCCACGATGGGAAGCCAGTGGAGGGAGATGAAGAGCAGCGTGACATGGGAGCGTCTGGGTAGATTGAAGACCAGGTGGGAAGACCATTCTGGATTCTCTGAAGGAGGAGGGTTGCACATGCTGGGAGTCCAGTGAGCAGTGAATTACAGTAGTCCAGCTTTGAGAGGACAAGTGCTTGGACTACCAGCTGGATGGAAATGTTCTGACAAGTATCTTCTGATCTTCTGGGTGTTATGTAGGAGAGCAGGAGCACACATGCACATGTGTTATTATAAGTAAAGCTGTCAACCTTTCCAGAGGCCCAGCATTGCTGATGGTGGGTTCTGTGCAGTGCTGTTTGTTGAGCAGGGGTTATTGGTAGGAGGCTGGGAGGATGCAAAGTTGGAGGTTGAGACCAGCACTGAATGCAGCATAGGTGAAACTCCAGCCGACCTCATCTTTTGAAGGGACATATGCAACTACCAACGTGAGTAATCAGAAAGCATCATGACAAATAAAAAAACAAAATGAAAATAACAATTTCATAATGGGATACGCTGTATGTGTTGTTAGCTTGGAAAACAGCAAACTAGATGAAAAATACAAACATGTTAAGTGAATAAAGACCTCTTTCCGGTTCAGCAAGATTGATGATGAGACGTGTGTTATTTTCCTCAGTTAAGTTAGCATAAAATAAACCGGCTATCCTGCCCTTGTAATGTCAACACTAACATGCACCCTTCATAATGAAAAGTAAAGCTGAATCAAAGATACTGATTAACATTCCATAACCAGGCAGTCAGATGGCTCAGCGGGTTAAGGTGTTGGTCTCATGATCGGAAAGTTGTGAGTTTGAACCCTGGCTGTGTCAACATGACGTTGTGTTCTTGGGCAAGGCACTTCACCCTACTTGCCTCAGGGAGAATGTCCCTGTACTTAATGTAAGTCGCTTTGGATAGAAGCGTCTGCTAAATGAGGTATTATTATTATTATTAATCAGCCATTTGTAGTAGTCGAACAATGTGAGAAAATCTCCTAAATATCAAAAACATCTGAAAATGTATCAAAAAATGTGTTCTTTCAGGTTGTTTGTTCCTCCTCTGCCTCACTTTGTTCCTCTTCCTCTCTTTTGTCTGCTGCCTCACTTTTTTCTGCTTCTGTTCTTTCTTCTGCTTCTTTCTTTTCTTCTGCCTCTCTCTCATGCTCATCTCTCATTCTCTTCTTTTCAGGCTCTGTCGGCTTCGCTGCTTCTCTGTTCTGTTCTGCTTCTCTTTTCTGTTCTGCTTCTCTTTTCTGTTCTGCTTCTCTGTTCTGTTCTGCTTCTCTTTTCTGTTCTGCTTCTCTTTTCTGTTCTGCTTCTCTTTTCTGTTCTGCTTCTCTGTTCTGTTCTGCTTCTCTGTTCTGTTCTGCTTCTCTGTTCTGTTCTGCTTCTCTGTTCTGTTCTGCTTCTCTGTTCTGTTCTGCTTCTCTTTTCTGTTCTGCTTCTTTGTTCTGTTCTGCTTCTCTTTTCTGTTCTGCTTCTCTTTTCTGTTCTGCTTCTCTTTTCTGTTCTGCTTCTCTTTTCTGTTCTGCTTCTCTTTTCTGTTCTGCTTCTCTGTTCTGTTCTGCTTCTCTGTTCTGTTCTGCTTCTCTGTTCTGTTCTGCTTCTCTTTTCTGTTCTGCTTCTCTGTTCTGTTCTGCTTCTCTTTTCTGTTCTGCTTCTCTGTTCTGTTCTGCTTCTCTGTTCTGTTCAGCTTCTCTGTTCTGTTCTGCTTCTCTGTTCTGTTCTGCTTCTCTGTTCTGTTCTGCTTCTCTTTTCTGTTCTGCTTCTCTTTTCTGTTCTGCTTCTCTTTTCTGTTCTGCTTCTCTTTCCTGTTCTGCTTCTCTTTTCTGTTCTGCTTCTCTTTTCTGTTCTGCTTCTCTTTTCTGTTCTGCTTCTCTGTTCTGTTCTGCTTCTCTGTTCTGTTCTGCTTCTCTGTTCTGTTCTGCTTCTCTGTTCTCCTCGGTGTCTCCCCTCCCTCCCTGCCCATCTGCCTCTCTTTCCTCATCTGCCTCTTTTTCATCCTCCTTTGGAACATCACCCGAGCCTTCAGAAACCCTAACAGTGTTTCTGTCAGTACTGTCAGCTCCAGTCATCTCCATGTTCTCTCCTAAGCTTTTGGCCTTTCTCTGACTGGTGTCCCAGCTCTCTGACCTGCGGAGAAACCTGATCTCATCCACGCACAGAAGGCCTTTGTCAGCAGTGTCAACCAGACCTTTATGCATTATAGCCGTTTCCTCCATCTTTGTGTCGTCTTCCTCGGTCTCTAAGGTGGGAAGAATCAGCACAGACTGAGTGGGACTCTGCCCAGTCTTGGAGTCCTGCTGTTTAGCTACTGCGGGGACAAGGGGCAGGTCTGGCTGCAAAACAGGAGACGTTAATATAGACACCTTTGGTGTCTGACCAAGGGAATGGGGATGGATCTTATATCTAAAGTAGGCTGGCCACTGACTTGGATTCTTGGTTACATGGTCCATTAGAGAGCTGTAGTCAGAAGTTGAGAGTGCCTCATTTGATTTATCATCTGGATTGTAGAGAATACCACTCATTGTTTTCCTTTCAGAGTAAAGAGAAGCGACAGTGCCTTCGTGAGGATAGCTTTTCAAAGATCTGGACCTCTCTAAAGGGTAGGAGGAAGTTTCAACATCGGCTTTTCTCAAATGAAGACCTTTTTTTAGTTCATTGCTAATGTCTCCAACTGCCTCTGTAGATGTGTCTGTTACAGTCTCTCCATCAGCTCCCTCAGAGATAGACTTCTGGTCACATGGGGATATCAAGATGTCTACACTTGAGTTCTGTCGCATCCTGTCCCCTGTTTCCACACCTAAAGTGTTACCGTACTCCTTGACACTAGTGGCCTGTCGAAAACTCCTCTGTTGCTCGAGACCCGAATGAGCCATCTTGTCTGCCTCCCTTTGTTCCTCCATATCCAGGTGAAAGCGGTAAAGGCTGTAGCCATCAGAACTGTTGATGCTGCTGTTGCGTAACAAGCCAGATGGGTCACGCATGGACGAGGCCCGGGAGAGAGAGCAGGTCAGATCTGACCGGTCTACCCCGGCCAGCTTCTCCAGGGCTGTCGTCATGCGCCCATGGATGTTCTCTAGCTGGGCTAAGCGAAGGTCCACTGTCTGCAGGGAGGCCTTCATGGTGTTCTCTCTTTCGTTCACTTCCTCCAGGCGCATGGACATGTTTTCAACCCTGAGTCCAACAACAAGAAGAGGAACTGTAAGAAACGTTACTTATTTAATGCCTCGATAAAGGAATCCGATTCAGGCACGTTACCTCTCTGTGGTAACTTTGACACGCTCGTCTGTGGAGGACTGCTGCTCATCTTCCTTCTCACGGAAGTACTCCTCCACACATTGCTCCTCAAACTCATACAGGTTTCTCAGCTCCTCTGGAGTGAGTCTCAGCTCTGTGGAAAAATATCAATATTGATTCAGGAATCCTCAGGGAAGTGCGTCATGCAATTTACAATTCAATTTCTGTTTTACAAATCAAATCAACCTTTATTTCTATAGCCCTTTTTACAAGCAGTGTCACAGAGGGCTTCACATGTGCCCATAGAACTGCCCCTCAACCAACCTAAACCCTCAAGGAAGACAAGGAAAAACTCCCAGAAAAACTCACTAGGGAGAAAAGAAATTGAAGAAACCTTGGAAGGAGTCATTATAAAGGCTAATTCTCCTAGCAAATGGTTCATCAATAGTTTTACAAATAAAACAATCAAAAACATGTTTTGTTAGGTGATTAAATTGAACAAGAACTCTGATGTTAGATCTGTAAAACATAAACTCACTGAGTCCTCTGTCCTTCTCATCCAGCTGCCCTTCCTGCTTGTTTTTGCTGCAGTGACGGACCAGCCTGTTGAAGATGATGTACAAGTGGCTGAAGATGATGAGGGGGGGAGGCAGAATGGGTCTGTCGTGGAAGGTCATGATCAGCTGATATCTCTGGAACTTCCACACCTGGTTGGAGATGGACTTCACTTCGAAGAACGTGTTACTGTGGGGAATAAAGGTGTGTTCCAGCTCAAATGATATACAAGTCAGGCTAAACCAGTGGTCTTTTCAGAATCAGAATCAGAATGGGGTTTATTTGCTATGCAAGATTAACATAGAATTCACTGTGGCAGGAATGAGCAAACATAGAACATATGTGGCATACTGATAAAAAATGAATACAATGTAAAATATGTACAAATATGACACAAATAACAAATATAAATTATACAAATAATACAAACGATAAAAATAACATGGAAGTACAAATAACATAGAAGTACAAATAACATAGGTACAAAGTGGAATCGGTTAAATTAAATTGATAATCGCAAACTTGCTTGAAGACAGCAATGAGCAGATTGACCAGCAGGATATTGGCCACCAGAAGGTAGCAAGCCATGAGTGCAGGGGTTAGCCAGGCTCCAGGTATGCATGGCGGCAGTTTCTTCCCATCCTCATCGTAAACATTATCCCCGCATGGAGCTGAGAGAAGACACACTGTTTTGACGCAGGACCATTCCAAATAAGACATCATTGTTTATGTACTATTATTTGTAACAGACAAATACTCACGGTTGATTTCCATTGCATAGACTTCAAGTATTTCCACAGGAATGGATTGAAACAAAAAAAATGAGTGATGCGATGAGAATACAGGCTACACATCAATGTCTTTCAAAGTCAAGACAAAAATGCTATGAATATTTCTGCCAAAACGTTGTGCTTAATTATAGGATTTTTATACTTATGTGATATGTGTAACTTTTGTATGGATAGCTTCTCTTCACCATGACCAAAAATTATTTATAATAAACTATAGGGCAGATTATCCTACGTATTGTGCAAAGGCATTGGCACCTGATCAGCTCCTTTTAAGTGCAGAATGCAGGTGAGAGATCTATAACACTGACCAACCTACGGTCCTCAAGACAATGCCTGAATGTTTGCAAACGGGTCAACAGAGAGAGGCATGATCATTGTAGAACTGGAACAAACATTCCTCCCAACACAGACAGAAAACAACAACATTTAGGAAATAAACATTTGAAACAGACTACTGTCGATAAGCCTGAGACTAAATCTGTCCCGGAATCAGGAAACAGGAATCTTACTATGAATTCTAGCCTTACGGTCTATCGAGTCCGCAAACACTTCTCCATAGATCATCCAGTAGGGCATGTAGAAGATGTTCCTGGCCAGACGCCAGGTAGGCTCCTCATCAGGGTGAAGGATGGCCTGCCTGGCCACGCCAAAACTCATCAATACCACCAGCATGATCACCACAAAGTACATCATGTCAATCATCTGGAAGCCAATCAAGAAAGAGCAGGGTAGTCATCTGTTAAACTCTGGGGCATTTATTTCCCAATCACGATACAAAAGGATATGATTGTCTACAGTAGTTCGAAATGTGTTTATAGTTAGTTTGTAGTGAATCCCTTAACAAATAAATTCATGGTTCGGGCAAAGTCCTTACCATTTTACCGATCATCATGACGTAGGGTCCCAGGTATTTGTTTACTCCGAAGATGTCAAGCAAAGATGTCAAGCACGCGAATATACCAGAAGATGATGTCGATGCAGTAGATTACCCGACCCCAGCCCATGTAAGGCTCGCTCTGCAGACGTAGGACGAGCCCAAACAGGAAGGTGGCTATAGCCGCTAGGTCTGTGATGTTCCAGTACTCCTCCAGCCACACGTTTATCTTCTGTTTCAACTTACCTGGTTCCGACATCAAGATCTGAATAGCAAGGCAAAGGAAGCAACTTCTCCATATCGTCTATCGTTGAGAGTGTCTTGAGGTAAATATTTTTGAGCACATTGTGTTTGTACATACTGAGTAGTTATTTATACAGTAAGTGATTTAATCACAGCAGCAGTCTGTCTTTTTACCTGTCTGATTTTTTCAAAGCCTAATGTAAGGATGTAGGAGATGACGATCCACTCTTGCATAGATGGCGAGCGCTCCATCTTCACCAAGATTATGTAGTTGTACAACATCAAGTAGCTCAAGTAGGAGATCTGTCAGAAATATGTAATTGTCAACATACTTTAGAAATCACCTCATTATGCAGAATGGGATTACGTAGTAGATTACTTACAGTGTTAAACCAGAACTTGGTGAAAGGAGCATTATAGAACTCAAAGATCTTTTTCCCGATGGGAACCTTGTGGAATTTGATGTTTCCTTCTTCCTCATCTCCCTTCCTGGATGTAACATCACCACCTGCATCCTGGAAGAACATGATGCTCACATCACCCATCCTAACAATAGTCTCTCTTTGAGCATCAGCATTATATGAAAAGGAGCAGCACAGTCATGTACATTTACATCTATTCTGCATGTTGCACAGGTGAGTTGAACTGAACCTTGCTGGATTTGTTGTCATCATCCTTGTCTTTGATTTGGTCCACCTCTTCAGAGCCCTGAGAGGACGTCTCATCTCCAAGACGGAAGTCCAACAGCAAAATCAGCGGTGGGAAGATGATGCCTAGGATGGCCTTAGGAGGACACAGAGATGCATTTACGTGAGTTACGTATTAAAATGGATTGCTTTTGTTTAAAATGGGTTCTTGTGTACACGTGTATATGATTGGTACAGGGGTAGGGAACCCTGGTCCTCAAGAGCCATAGTCCTGAAGGTTTTAGATGTTTCCCTGCTCTAGCACACCTGATTCTAATGAAGGGTCGTTATCAAGCTCTGCGGAAGCCTCTTAATTAGAATCAGGTGTGCTGAAGCAGGGAATCATCTAAAACCTTCAGGACTGTGGCTCTTGAGGACCAGGGTTCCCTACCCCTAGTATAGGATCTTAGCTACCTTGATACCAGGACTTTTCCCCATTCTCAGACAGCCCATCCACATGTCTGTTAGCAACATCTGGCAGCATGTGTGCGCTATGAAGTCCCGTTGCTTAGCAGCCACAGCCAGCTTGAGACAGGTGGAGTTGCTCCAGTTGGTCAGCTCATAAGTAAGCAGCTTCATGGCGACCTGCTCATCGTGCTTATAGGACTGATCTAGGAGCTCGTAGGCTAGCTGGCCAAATTCCCTGTGAAATTACGATAGTTATCTTGGTTGATTTACTAGGCATTTTTTATAATTGATTGATTGATCGTTGACTGACATCTAAAATCTGTCAGTCTTCATAGATGTACAGCAAGTACAGGGACATTCTCCCTGAGGCAAGTAGGGTGAAGTGCCTTGCCCAAGGACACAACGCCATGTAGCCACAACCTTCCAATCATGAGCCCAGCGCCTTAACCACTGAGCCACCTGACTCCCAGGCTCCCTGACTATGGCACAATATGGTGATTTGACACTTAGTTTAACTCACCTGGAGTTGTTCTCCAGGTCCTGGGAGACGTCGTCCACCAGCTCACTCTCTGAGGACTCGTGGGCCATGGCCTTATAGAGTTTACATGCTACTAGTGCTTTGGCCATGGCCTCCTCCCCTCTCTGCCAGAGAAACAGCGCCATCTTCTGGCGCTTCATCAGTACTGCCCAGACCATCAGCTCATGGAACGGGTACATGAAGCGACAAACCTCAGGATCGTCAACGTCAATTTCTACCTCCTCCTCCTTCTTTTTCTTTTTCTTCTTCTTTCCTTTCGGCCCTGGGTCATCATCCTTGTATAATGTCATTGGTATTATAGATATGAGCGTTATTAATTCACATGCATTTTACAGTCTCATAAATTGACTTAGAGAGTTAAGAAATGGTACAATGGTGCATTTTACCTCCATTCCCAAGAGTTTCAGGGCTTTTGGCTGCAAAGAAAAGCCCAATAATAATTCTTACTATCATTACCAGGCGTGTCTTAATTTTTTGGGGGGTTGGGGGGTTGAGGGGTGGGTGGTGGGGGGTGGTGGTGGGGGGTGGTGGTGTGGGGTGGTGGTGTGGGGTGGTGGTGTGGGGTGGTGGTGTGGGGTGGTGTTTGGTGGTGGTGGGGGGTGGTGGTGTGGGGTGGTGGTGTGGGGTGGTGGTGGGGGGTGGTGGTGTGGGGTGGTGGTGTGGGGTGGTGGTGTGGGGTGGTGGGCAATGTGTGCCTTTCCTCTCACCCTCTTCAGTCCATACAGGTTGTTGTAGAGGTTACGGAAGGTCTTCCTGGTGTAGTTACAGCGGTAAGCCCCACCCATGAGGTGCTCCATCACCAGCCCAATGTCTATCATGGTGATATTATAATCTGGGGGGAGGTTTCCCTGCATGAGCACAAGAGCACAGCTTGCACAAGTTATTTGCTGTGGCACAGGAAACAGTATATCCTGACACAGAGGTTCCCCATATATGATTTTGAAGCATGCTGTACCACCAAAGGACGAAGGACATCAACTCACCTTCTTGACTTCCCTCACCACAATGTGCAAGGTGTTCGCAGGACCTAGTTTCTGTGGGATGAAGAACAAGTTAAACAAATAGACACAAGTAAGAAGCATCCACACAGGGGGCTTACAGGTCTCCATGGACTCCCCAGATGTTCCAGCTAACCGTGTTATACAGTTCCTCCAGATGAGGAATGGTGAGGAAGTGATGAATGTTCACGCCATTCTCTATTAGAAGTTTGACAAAGTCCACCCTGTCCAACACCAAGGCGTCCATCATGGCCTGCTCCAGAGAATTCACCTGAAGAGGGGTAAGCATGGCCATGACTCATCTCTCTTACCTGTGTTCACATGTCATCTGTATTCAGAAACCTTCTAGCTTCTTACCCATCTAATGAGCTCCAGCTTCCTGGGATCCGTCTCCTCTGGAGGTCCAGGCTTGGCCTTCCCCCCCTTTCCTTTCTTGCCCTTGGGCTTGTTTCGTGCGCCTCCAGCTGAGCTCTTGTGCTTCTCCTGGGTGGGGGCAGTGGTAGTAGTAACCCCCGTTGTTTTGGGCAGGGGACTGGCAGGCTGTGGGGGTACTCATCATGATTATTTGGTCGGAGCACAGAAAATACCACTCAGGCAGTGTTAAACCATTTGTCCTGTATTGTTCAGATTTACAATGACATTTAAAAACATGATAACCTATGACACATGCTTGACAGTATGTATGCAAGGTGAAGATCACTCACTGGTAAATGGTGTCCATAGACAAATATCTGATTGCGAGCGATATCCACTCTGTTCCAAGCCAGGGCCAGACTTAGCTGGTCTGGTGCAGATGCATTGGTGCCTGACAGCACACAAATACACGCACACACACACACACACACACACACACAAACAGGGTGACCCCTTCATGCATCACTGGTGAAAACATTACAAAAGTAAGAGGAAGTCTTGTATTTCTCACCTTTCAGTAAAGCAGTCAAAATAGACATTTCAATATCTTGCTGTCCCTCTGAACCCAATCGAAACACTGTTATCTATGAGAAGAGAAGAGAGAGACAAGAAATTGTGTGAATGACAGATGGCTCAACGGGTTAAGGTGTTG
Source organism: Protosalanx chinensis (assembly GCA_030340685.1). Lineage (NCBI taxonomy): Eukaryota > Metazoa > Chordata > Actinopteri > Osmeriformes > Salangidae > Protosalanx > Protosalanx chinensis. The sequence goes on from CM059318.1 coordinate 17,891,784, forward strand.
GCCTCATGATCAGAAGGTTGTGAGATCGATCCCCGGCTGTGGCTACATGACGTTGTGTCCTTGGGCAAGGCACTTCACCCTACTTGCCTCAGGGAGAATGTCCCTGTACTTGCTGTAAGTCGCTTTGGATAAAAGTGTCTGCTAAATGAATAAATGTAAATGAACGGACTGACAAATTAATACGTACAGACATAGTACAAACTGATGGAGGAAGAGAAACAAGAGGGATGTATGCATCTCAGGGAAAATACAACGGATGATGTAAATATTTATGACACAGTATGGCAAGAGCCATATGGGTAGGATTCCATGCTTGGAAGAAATGTCATTCTGAAAATACTTCATGCTTCTACCTGGTATAATCAGGGTCTGGTGAATATTCATGATACTGTTAGCTTTGTTGCTACAAGACGCCGTCAAATAGAATGAGCCCGAGGGCCTTGTCACATGTGCAGCCATGGTCAATGGGATTAGGTTGGCTGAATATATGGCCACAGGCCAAAGATCTCCAAGAGTTGGTCTCTGAGTTGATAATAAGTGTGAGTGCATCAGTACAGAGCTGTAAGATTGAAACCTTGTGGGCCTCTCTGAGGAAACAATTTGTTGAACTTTGTCCTATATTTGTTTTCTTCCAAATAATGACTTTATATACCACGTGGTGCATAACCTCTGGGGAGCGCAGTTTAGTCTCTGAATGGAGCATTTATCTGTCTCTACTGTTCACATTGAATTAATTTAGCTCAGCCGGTGGGATTATGATTGTGACACTGAAACACCTGTGGATAAGTAATAGAACGGTTTAATGCCTCTGAGATAACCAGGGCTGGACTGGGAAGAAAGAATGGCCTTGGCATCTTTGCCAGGCTGGCCCACCAGTCAGTTGTTCAGCACTTGCCATTAGACTTTTTGCACGCCTTGTGCTTTTGTTTGTCAATCCTAGTCCACAGATTTTTAGGGTTTTAGCCACCTGACACACCAAACAGGGGGGAGGAGCCTGTTAAGAGATGTGATTGTCACTATGGAAAATTTACTAATGGGCTGCTGTCCCTTCTTTAAGGGCCTGTCGTTGGCCAATTGTAAATGAAAATATACATATATATATTAATAAAGATTCATTTATTTTAAAAAAATCATATCGACCCCTGCAAATGACCGTACTGTAGTCATACTGCAAAAACTAAACGTGGGAAGACCGATTACTCGTAATAGTTATATATGTTGTTTTCCTCACACATGTTTTTTCACTTAATTTCATCATTATGAATTTCATCATCATTATTGTACTGCGTGATAATTGTTCCAAGAGTATATAGGAGGGGGAGAGCCAGACTGCACGGAATACAGGATCGCAAATACTTTTAGATAACTGCAGAAATACCTCAGTGTATAACTACATATATTTCTTTAATACTGTGTGCATATATCAATATATGTCAATGAAAATACAGTCGTTAAGCCCCCGTGCTCCACTACATTACCACAGATTACCACTCTGAAGAAGACACACATGCCAGGGTCATGAGAAGGATACTAGATTAATGTTCATGAGGTGCTTTGACCATTTATGGTTGAAAATAGGTGTGTTCAGTTCACAGTGTTATAAATGAGACCCCAGGTCTGTAGTTTACCACACAGCCCTGAAACCTTTTGGTTTGACCAGTATAACAACAGTCATCGAGGTCATAGAAATCTGCCTTGGGTTATGAATCAAATATTTACTTTAAAGTTTAATTCTCTCTATAGGCTGTATATTTAATAAGAAATTCAGACATGCTGGTGGAATTACATCCCTTTAGGCACTGAAAAGTGTGGGAAGAATAAGCATGAGGAGAGACCTGTGTTGAGGATTAAAGAGAGGGATCCTCTCCTCCATCTGTGTCCTGTGGAGGAATGGAGTGAGAGAGGCGCTTAAACAGGTGGCTGTGTTCACTGATCTCCACCGCCCAGATGCACAGAGTGTAGATTATCTCCGCCGGGTATTAAAAAACGACTAATCACATCACTTACCCACCCAGAAATCTGTTGTGGTCGCATAAATAGTGCTGCTCTTGACCTATTAGGCTGTCCAGCAAGGGCTCTGAGAATCCTTTTGAGGGCGTAATCTGTAAACTGTGAAGACACTTACAAGGTTGCTGCTTTTCTCCAGAGAAGCTACACTGATGCTGTGGAATATAACAGTCGTCTCTGCTTTAATATCCATCGCTGTCTCTGATCCTTACATTACTGTAGGCCTAGTGATGATGGGGTGTCTTCTGGGATGGAGCTAGTGTAAGGCTTTGGACAGCTAGGACTGGTATAAGACACATGACCAGCCTGTTACAGTTGAGAGAGGTTGATGGGGTGAGGGGGGGGGGGGGGGGGGGTAGTATTGATTTACACAGTACATGATGGTGGGAGAGAGAGGTGTGGAAGAATGAATGACATGGGAGTGTATGCTTAAACCAAAGATTACGTTTATTTACACTTAAACCAACTTCAATACATACATTTTATATGATATTTGATTTTTTAGTTAGTGTTCAGGTTGAATACACCTTATTGATGGTATCTGTTTGTATACTGTACATTCTCTAGTTATTATTCTACTCACCAGTTCCTTCTTCTTCATACACTCCATGATTAGTAGTTGGATTTGCTGGGACTGACTCTTGCTGTAGTTAAAGGTTTTTTGAATGGTCACCAAGAGCTGGTCCCTCACATCCTCACTGATCAGTCTGAAAATAAAGCAACACAGGGTTCAATGAGAGTGCTCCATTATTCTCGGGGGTGCCAGAAACCCAAAAAACAGTTGTTGAGTAGTAGTAGATGATGATGCCACACTTGATATTGCCTCACCCCCCTTCCTCTGTAAATTTGTGTGCAAAGGACATGATATCTGCGGCACGCCCGCTGCCATCACACACCACCACAGGGACGGGGGGGTCATCCCTCAGGCTCTCCAGGGCGATGGAGATGACATTGGGACCCCCTTCTACTATCAGACACACCACAGGGACTCCCTGACCCAGGCCTGAAACACACCATGAAACATTCACTCGGTAAGGATTTTTGATTCAAGGTGGAGCGTATGGATGAGCAACATGAAACAAGTCACAGTTCCAATCGACATGACAGTTCCCAGCCAATGCAGTGTTTGTGTGGGGGAGATCAGAGGTGACAGCTGGGCATCCCTTTGGTGTCCCTGCCTTATAACGAGCTCCAGGCATAGGATGACAAAGGGAAACCCACAGGTCACAGAAACACTCTCCATCCATCAGTCCATTAGTACTGTATTAGTACTGTACTGGTTAAGGCGTTGGCCTCATGATCGGAAGGTTGTGAGATCGATCCCCGGCTGTGGCTATATGATGTTGTGTCCTTGGGCAAGGCACTTCACCCTACTTGCCTCAGGGAAAATGTCCCTGTACTTACTGTAAGTCGCTTTGGATAAAAGCGTCTGCTAAATGAATAAATGTAAATGTACTATGTTTCCAACTGCTGAGGGGAATCAATGGTATGATATGGCTTCATGAAATGTTTTACTGACTCACGGGTATTGATCTTCTGCAGTGAGATGTGCTTCTCTAGCTGCCGGCGAAGTTTAACTTCAGCTCCGTACTTCCCACATGTGCCATTGTCTGACAGGATGAAATGGGAGTGACTGCTGTTGAGCACAGACAGCTTGCTCATAGGGTTAGACATGGTTTGGTAGGGTCTGGTCACCTGAAATCAACCCAAACACAAAGTGTAAATAGCATGTGGGACAAACTAATTGAATACGTTTTTTTTTCTGGGAAATGCTGCACAAGGAAAACAGAATCCCACTGTACTCACATCTCTCCCTATAAGGTCTTCTTTGTTCTCAACAATGCCCCATGGAGCGATCCCTATAGCACACACCTTCCCTCTGGACTTGGAGGAGTGATCTTTCAGTGCATCCCCCACATGGCGAATTACCCCTGAGAAGACAAGAGTTAAAGACAGCAGTATTAGTAATCATAGTTTTGCTATCAAATTTGGACGTGAACACAAAAGCCCCAAAGAGACAGAAGATGCAACTTCGCTTTGGAATATGTCTCAAATAGATATAAAATAGATAAGGGATAGTACAGTGTTACTTTCAAAAAGGTGACCCTTCTCACCTATGCTGAGTATAAAAAGTATTTTTATTTCACAACTTGGTTGTACTCCTTCAGACTCATAAACTCTCGTACAGTCTTCCTTTGCAGTCAGTTCATCTTATTAAATCTGTGATGCGTATTGACTACAGCAGCAAATGAATTTGTTGTTTCTGCCATAGTGAAGTCTGTGTTTGTATATCTTGGATAGCGATTCAAATAGATTCTGATTCTGATTCTCATGAAAGGGTTAGAATAGATGACAGCTTAGAGCCATTGCCATAATAATATCACATAGGTTTGCCACTGGCTCCAGAAGTGAATCTGCAGTACTTCTCTGGCAATCTTGCTCCATTTGGCACTCACCTGTGCTGACTCCACCTGTGAAGATCCAGGCTCCCGTAGTGACTGCAGCTTTGATCAGTCCCTTCCCAAACACCTGTTTGAGTTTGGGGGGCAGGTCAAAGTTCTGCAGGCCTCCGTGGACTGAGATGAGCAAGGTGGGCAGTTCCAGCTGCCAGTCCTTCACCATGAGGTGTAACAGGTTGTCAGGCTTGGTGTCATTAGACACTCGGATATACTGGTGAAGGAAAGAAGGAGAAGCAGTCAACTCTGCGATCTGTGAACCCTTAGGGGCATGGATGACAGTGGTTTGGTGTTAAGCATTACCATGGCCTTGTTGATGAAACCACCACCCTGGAACTCAATGGTACCAAAGGAATCCGTGGGAAAGGTTTGGGTGTTTTTGAAGACAGACCACCTTTCCTGGGAGGCATCAATCTGTACCAACTGGTTGTTTGTGATGGCACCAGGGGGGACGGGACCAGGGGGGACGGGACCAGGGGGGACGGGACCAGGGGGGATGGCCAGATGCTGGGTTGTAAGCTGACCACAGGCACATCTAGGTGGAAGATAGAGCACACAGCAAATATACATTGTGTTCTAAGGAATCAGTGCAAAGGATTACAAGGCATTGTACAACTGGTACAGTTGTTGTATGTGAAGTGTATATAGATGAGTTTACCGAGCTGAGTCTTTGCTTGGAAATTTGTGAATACATTCTCTTTTCTGGAAGGTCCTCTCTATCCAACCTTTATGTGCCTACAAAGGTAAAAAAGAAGAGGGAAATTAGCCCCACCACTCAATATAAAAATATCTTACAACTAGAAGGCCATGGGGTTCTTCCTGTGTTTATGCTGGAGGGTATTGGAAACTGTTGAAACCCATTTGAGCAATTCTTATTGAGACAGAAATGCATCTTTTGTCCAAAATTACACAATCCTGACCAAAAGGTGAAAGATTTGCATATAAATGCGAAGCATGAAAACGTGTCATGATTAGGTTTATTTCCTCCTGCTTAAAAACATACAGAAAGAAAAATGTGATTGTTGAATGGGATGAAGGAATGGATTGAGAGCTCCAATGAAAAAAAGGGGTGAGGTTTAAAGAAATGCCATTGGTTTCATCCAGAGCATGTCTTGTTATGCTTGGAGTTATTGGTGCATGGCTAATTTAATAATAGGTCTGCTGTGAGTTCTCATTGTTCTTCTGTTCGATTCTGAGAAAGAGACAATGACAATGTTCAAACAGAAGTAACATTCCCACCAGATATATCATGTTTTGCTTAATTTCTTAAGTGATCTAGCTCCAGTGTTGGGCAAAAGGTTTTTGCCCAGTGTTGGGCATAGGTTAACAGTAGTGCCAGTCTGGGTAGGTTGATGGTGGAATACTAATTAAATGTTTTGAGAATATTATTAATCACTAAGTATAGTCAAAAGAGCATTTACAAATATTTAGAGCCTACAAGTTGACAATTGTAGAACTTAATTGTATTTAAAAAATACAATATAAAAGATCAATTTGAGTCCAATTAAGTTAGTTATTAGACTACCATACAGAATAATTTGTCATATAATAATAATATGTCATGCAATTTTTTCTCAACATAACAGTATTTACATTACTTCTTACATTATTACCCATCTTGAGAAATATGTGATCAGTAGAAATAATAAAAAAATATAATTATAATAATAATTACAAAAATTGTCTACTTGCTAAAAGTCTAATTTACTTTCGTCAAACTGCTGTCAATGATCTGGTCTTTTAAAATTGATACATCGTTCTAACCATAACTTCAACTTCAACAATGACAAAGGACATAGATCTATCATACCATTCACTGCCAACGGTAGTTTTTGAGAAATGTAGATTTGCTTACAATGTACGTTGTCCTCCATGAGCCCCAACAAGTCTTTCTTCCGAGGACTGAAGAATTTTGAACCAGGGTGGGTCAAAGAAAGGTTTAAGAAAGTCAGATTCTATGTCTGGTTCTTTCTTCTGGTGCTGTCTGTCCCTGTGTGCTGGTCTCACTGAATGACACAGGACATGAACCTCCATCACTTTATGAGGGGCTGTTCATATGATGAGCATGTGAGCTGGCTCTTTGTTTGGCTAAGTCTCATGACTCCAGTTCAAGGTAATCCTTTTGGAAGTCCCATGACCCCTCTCTCTCCTTGCCCACAGGGTTTTCTCATCCCCTGCTATAACAAGGCACAATAAATTAGACTTTCCCGACCATCCCCTAATCACCAACTTGTTGAAACCCCTTTACACTTCCCAGTGAGGATGATATTTCCTGTGTAGGAAGATGGGGATTGAGATATGATAAGAGTGTTCCATTCTTGGACATGTGGTCTGGTTCAAGAGGAGACAATCTCCAACTTTGAATTTGAAAATGTCCACCACCCCAAACCACTTTGATTGTATCTTAATTTGCATAATTGGACCCATGCATTTTTTTTGAAAGGAGCCTTTTAAAGACGTGACTCATCTTCAGTTAGGGGCAAGGTCATTTAATGCTAATTGCAATTAATATCTTGAATCTATTTTCTTACAGACTTTGGCTGAAGTCTGCAATCTGCATCTTGTCCTTCTACTAGTGAACTCTCTTGGGCATACATTTCCACATGAAAGTGGACACGTCAGAGAGGGTTTTATCATTACGCAGAGACACACACACACACACACACACACACACACACACACACAAAGTTAAGGAATCTGCACTGTTTCCTTTCAGAAAGCTCCTTTTATGGTTGGAACAGTTTAAGCCTGTCTGTCTGTCAAGGTGAGACAGACAGGGTTGGCTGCTTGTCTGCTTGCTTGCCTGCCTGTCTGCTTTTTTGTTGCCTGAAAGGAAAAAAGCTAGGATCGCTGCCCTCCCTCGTTTTCACACACTGCGGTAAAAACTGTGGTAAAAACAGCTGTAGAAAACAGAGCAGAGAAGTTTGTCCATTATGAATCATCTATTTCATCTGACTTAAACTCATTATCCACACCAATTAAAAACAAAATATTGCCAGCAACTAGCAGTCTTGTTAGAGTGCCCATTGAACACTTAGTTAAACCTTAAAGAAGTAGAATTAATTCATCTGCTACGTTAGATACAAAAAACAAATGTACGAGTTGCGAAACTGCATGTTGAGAATTAGGATTGTCAAGATTTACTGGACAATAATACGATCAAGATATACTCAATTCAAAGTCTATAAGACTGTGACTATACCAAATCTGTATTTGTTAGTATAGTTCCAAATACTTAGAGAACAGATGAATACAAGGAGAATGTATGAAGCTCTCAAATACCTTTACAGGTAATCTCTTCATCTGCTTGGGTAGACAGTGATATATGGTTATAACAACAGAAAAACATTCTCCAAGCTGGTAACTTTTCTCAAACAGTTTTCCCTCTCTTTCTACAATTGTAATAATGAGAACTATGTTTCTAATAGTTCAGTGTTTTGAAGACAGCAAAATAGAGCTGTTTATAGTCGTATTGTTGTACCCCAAACCATTTCACATGGAATCACATGGCCTTTGCCTGCTGACCCACAACTTGGTGTCCTCTATCACAGCTCACTTTGTTTCAGAGACCTCGAGGAACTGCTGGGCCTGTCTGCCCAAGGAAGCACAGACTTTACTGATGTACGATAAGTTTCTCTCCCAATCTGTTTAGGGTTATTCGCTAAATATCATACTTTACAAATAGTTTTGATCCTTCGGATAATCAAGCTTTATTTACTCTAGTCTTCATGGTCTTATCTGTGTAACAAGGACATGTAGCAGACGTGTGCAATCATGTATTAAACATATTAGAACTGTGGTTCTACATTCTGGCATTTAGCAACAGAACAGCCAGACAACAATGAAAGTGAAATGGATTAGAATAGATTGGAGGGACCTGTGTGGAATGTGATGTCACCAAGGGTGAAGATAAAAGCTACTAATTGCTGAGCTGTTGGCTTGAATGGAATGCCCAGAGTCAGAGATTAATGCTATGTGACAGATGGGAAACCAAGAGATTTCTGACTGAAGGCTGAAGAATGCATCTGATTCCCCCCCTCAATCATTCTCAGGGTAGCTAACAAGGAAAAGTGTATTTCTTTTTTATATTTTATATTTATGATGGAAATATATATCATACATAATATACTGTAAGAGAACTTTAGGCTGCTAAGTTAATTCACTTTATTTAAAATAAAATAAAAATTCTCGATCTGTTTGTTAAATGCACTCATTGTTCTCCATTGAGTCTGAAAATCCAGTTAGCCATCACATGAGTTCAACATGCTTCTTATTAGTCATATGATTTAAGGGAGTCATAAGATGTGTTTTAACACTAGTGGGTCTTTATCTATTTTTCCTTGAGTAAAGGTTGCAAAAATAAGACTAAAATATTTTCTGTATAAGCATTTATGTTGGAGGGAAAAAATTTATTAACCAGAAAAAAAGAACATTTGAAAAGAAAAAAAGAAAGAAAAAAATTGAAAAAGTACTAAACCAGCAATCCAGACTGAAACATAAACTTGTTTTCTCTAATAAGATATTGACAGATTAAATACATTTTGATTGAATGAATCTATTGCGGGCTGTATTCTCACTGTAACCATATGTGAGCTGGCAATCAATAGATTGATTTGCCCTTTATTTCCATCACTTGAAAAAGAAAAATTTCATCATACCTTAGAGTGTGATTTGTCACATTTCCAACAACATGCAAAATATACAATCCATAATAATAGTTTTTGCTGCTTCAATCACATTCACATTCAAATTCCTTGTCAAAGCCAGATTTGTATTTGTGCTATACTCATAAGTATTGTTTAATCTTTCAGTAAATAGTTGTTTCTGATGAACATTCAGTTTATGAGATCATTATTAATATGAATGTCATAACAACACTTTTTAAATCCTGCAGGTCAGATAATGTTTTATCAAATTAAATCCTGGATGAGAGATTACATATCAATGTGCAGAAAATATTTGGACTTTATTCCTTACATTTATTATTTTGTCCTCTACTTTGTGTCGTTTCTTAATCAAGGAATAGATAAAGAAAATGGAATAACTCTATATTTTAAGCATAAATCACAGAAACAGGCTACATGTTACAATTATGAATAAGAATATAAGAATATATACGGAACACAAATGGATTTTACTTAATCTCATATTATAACGCTTAATACTTCCCATTTAGAACCAAGAAGCCCTGTTCTGTTTATTCCACTATTATGTCATGTATAAAAGCTCAGACCCGCATTATTAAATTCCTGCAGTTTCCCAACTCCATATTCATGCTGAACTGTCTATGAATCATCTGTCTTCAAAATCCTCTATTTCCAATTCGTCACTTATCTTTGAGGGGAATTTATGTCTCTTCTCCCCGATACAAATGAGAGAACTGAAGCATCTGCGACGCCATGGTTACTCATCCTTCCTTGCTTGCTTTCAAACGACATATTTAATAGTAGGTTGTTAATCATATGAAAGCAGACATTAGAAAGATCCAGAATCTGGCACAGCTGCTGCATGATACTCATACTGGGCCATTATAAGGGATTACTCTACAGTACTGGACAGAGTGAGTCTGGCATTGATTCCATTCAGACAGCTCTTGGCTTTTCTAGGCTGAGAAGCCAAGTATCCTCTGAGCTTCAGTTCAACATAAGCCACTCTGATGCTGGTCTGCCATGTACTCTCCCATACCCTCAATAGCTGTGACACCTATAGCTGTGACACCTAATTATGGGTTGACTTCGCACTTTGACTTTCGTGAAGATTAAAGTCAGGGGTAATAAGTCTCACTGCGCCATCTAACACCAACACTATTGGTTAACTTTGTACACTGGAATTTCCCTGCACACAAAAAATTCATTTTCCATTCAAATGTTTTCAATGTAGTGTGCACAATAGGATGCAACATCCATCTCCACAAAACAGATGCTAGAAAGGATAGGAATGACAAAAAAGATTTAAACAAAAGGGTAAATTGTAACTAATATTCTTCAATATCTATCAGCAAAAAAACACAACTTCAATGGACTCCGTTATCTCACAGGGTCACCTGTTGCATGTGGAGCTCTGGTGCGTAGGTACCAAGCAAGGGTTCCTCTTACCTTCTGGGAGCCGGACACAGAGCGCTTGATGGAGCCTCGCTTAAAGGAGCCGCTTGCCGCTTTCCCCCCTGTTCCTCTGTTCTCCATGTTCACGTCCAAGTTTACAGAGTTTCCTCACATCAGCATTTCAGCAGCAGGCAGTGTGTCCAGACCAGTGGTCAGTGGTCAGCAGTAACAGCTACTACAAATGACACATTAAGTTAGACCCTCCTGTCCTGTACAGCCTCTTGTTGGAGATGTTCTGCTGTGGGTGACGATCGTTTAGCTTTCCTTGCTGGCCTCTTTGCGATTTACTGACAACTGACAAGATAGGCTCACCAGCAGGGGATATAAATCACTCAATGACACACTTGACACACATATATACCCTTTTCCTCTGACATCCCATAATCAGGCTTAATGTGGTCAGCTCTTGGAAGCTTCGGCGTCTAATGGATGGAGATTTAATAAATGGTTATTGAAGGTAAATCTACTTTGCCACACCATGACCCCTAACATGGCTCAGAACAGCCAAGCCGACAAAGAGAGCAGAGAGGGCGGCACTTAAGCCATGAGACAGGACTGAGTGTCTGGAACTGAAAAAACATGGGGCCTCTCAATGTAGATATGAGCGGCAGAGAATCGAAGCAATATCTGAAACACAGGCACTACAAATGCATAGAAACCAACCAACAACAGAATATGTGCCTGGTGTAAAATATGCACCTTTAAGCACCACTTTTTCTTTGGTAAAATGGTCTGAAACTGAATCCTTACAGAGGGAGACCCAGTTAACTGCACTACACTTAAAGAGAGTACCATTGACTCTGTGTATTTAAAACATTTGCCTTAAAATATAGAAACCTCACATTTATCAATGGTGTGGGTAATAAACTTGATTTAATTCAGTCTCAAATAACATATCCAACAGCCCCCTCTACAGGCCACGCCATGAGACAGCCAAATACATATTTATTAGTCTAGAGATTATTATTGAAATGTTATTTTTTTTTATTTTGCACACGTGAGGCCCATATAAACAGGTGTAATATCGTAGAATTGAAGTCAATAGAACTCCTAAATATGATAACAGCCTGATGTTAAATGATAACTCATCACGATGCCTTAATTCCCAACTTCTACATTAGAAAGGATGAAAAGGAATGACTGACAGCATTACCTGGTTTGAGCTGAGCAGCAGCTCCCAGAAAGAGAAGGTAATACGTTTCCAGGATACAGGATTAAAAATATATATTTTTTGTTTTCAGACCACAAGTCCAAAAAACCACAAGAGGGTGCTCAAACACTTTTAATTCAAAATGTAGGTAAGTATTATTTATACATTAACTAATGTACTTACTGATATTGAGGGCTTGATTTTTTTTGTCCTGTTAGGACACTCAGAAGATTTCACTTAAAACATGTCACTTCTTTACAAACAGGCATTATTTGTTTATTAAGTCCAAAACGTAAAAACAGCATTCAAGTTTTACCATGAGATTGACTCTACACACACACGTACACACACACACGTACACACACACACACACACATACAGTATATTGGCTCACACTCGCTGCGTGAACTATAAGTAAACTAGACAAATTGACTGATTCCTGAGGAGAGGGTGGGGGTGGGATTGTCCCCTACTCTCTCTCGCTCTCTCTGTTTCCAGGCTGTTTCCAGGCTGTTTCCAGGCTGTTTCCAGGCTGTTTCCAGGCTGTTTCCAGGCTGTTTCCAGGCTGTTTCCAGGCTGTTTCAAGGCTGCATGCAGTAGGACTGCTGTCAGAATAATAACAGTCTAGAAGAGGCACACACACTAACAGACTAGGATAAACGTTTTATATTGATGACACATGATTTGCTTGCAGTTGCATTTGGATGCAAGTGTAGATAAAAGTAATTACAAGTAGTTATCATTCAAATTCGTACAAAATGCTTTTGGTTGGCAAACAAGGTGACATGATACAATTCCTTCGTTTAAAAAAGAAGACGTTACAAATAAGTTATTTACTAGTAAGGCTGGTCTGCTTGACTCGCTTCGAGTAGCGCTTTCTCATGGATGTCCGCGGGGTGGCGCTCTCCTGCAGTTTGAACCGCATCATCCCCCCACTTTCTTCCAGTTTCTTAGCGCTGCAGGACGGGGTGAGGACTTTTACCGTGTTACCAAACTTGGAGTAATCCACCGCGTACATCCCGTCCTCCTCGTTGACCGTGGGCACGAAGCGCTGCCCCCACAGAATCTCCTCAGACAGGTATGAGGTCCTCGCCTGGGTGGTGATCCCGGTGGTCTCCACGACCCCCTCCAACACCACGATCACCTCGATGTCCTCGTTCTCCAGGTCCTCCGCCGATAACTCATACAGCGGGCTGTGCTTGTCGATGACGTGGCAGATGATGAGAGGAGACACGAGGAAGATGCCGTTAGTGCCCACGGGGTTATCCATCTGGATATCGATCTGATCCAGGGGTATCACTTCACCCTCCGGAGTGGTGCTCCGCCTCACCACCTGCATCCGCACGGTGGCGCTGATGATCATGCTCTTCCGCAGGTCTCCTAGTCTGATCATGAAGCACAGCTTGTTGTTTCGGATGGAGATAACAGCGTGTTTGCTGAATATCAGCGTCTCAGCTCGCCGGTTTGCTTGAGCCGTTTTCATGAAGATACAACCGAGCATGATGGCGTTAATAAGCAAACCCACGATGTTCTGAACGATCAGGACAAAGATAGCGGATAAACATTCCTCCGTGACCATACGGCCACCGAAACCGATGGTCACCTGGACCTCTATGGAGAACAAGAAGGCAGATGCAAAAGAGTGAATGTCGGTGACGCACGGGACAAAGTCATCACCGTTCCGATCATCAAGATCCCCGTGAGCGAAAGCGATGAGCCACCATACCATCCCGAACAGAAGCCAACTGCACAGGAACGACATGGTGAAGATAATAAGCGTGTGAAGCCATTTAAGATCCACTAAAGTGGTGAAAACGTCCTGTAGAAATCTCCCCTGTTCTCTGATGTTGGTGTGAGCAACATTGCAGGTTCCGTTCTTGGCCACGAAGCGAGCTTTTCTCTGTGTGGGTTTGAACTTACACGGTTGTAAGACATCTTCTGCCAGTCGAGTCAGCAGGTAATCCTCTGGGATGAGTCCTTTTCTGGACAACATTGTGGTCCCATTACCTTACAGATCCCTAAGTGCAGAGGAGGCTGGAGCGCCTTGTCCTTCTGTAACATGAGAGTCTCTCTCTCTCTTCTGGGTTCTGTCCTTCTGGAACATGAGTCTCTCTCTCTCTCCGTCTCTTGTCCCTGACAACTTCTCATCGAAGTGACACTTGTGTTGTCATTATTTGCTGAGTTAGTTAGACCCCCTTAAACCCCCAGAGACCCCCTTAGACCCCAGAGACCCCCCTTAGATCACCCTTAGACCGGTTAGACAGCGCTTCTCTCGTGTCCTCGGATAATGAAAAACGGTTTGAACTGCTTCGGTCCCATGAGAGAAGATCCACATTAAGACCCTCAGCTGCGGCTGTCAGTCACCTTCTGAAACACGATATATTTGTCGCCATTCCGTCGCAGTTGACTGATGCAGTTTAGTCGCTGTTTCTCTCGGTTGAAAGGAGTTTAGAAATACGATTATGTGGTAAAGAAATTTGGGGGGATTTGATGGGAATCCTGATTTAAAAAGCCAAGTGTGACTCAGGTATCTGAGAAGATGCGGCTGAGGGTTTTTCCGTTGTTCTTTCTCTGCTATAATGGAGGAGGGGCATCTAACTGCACCAGACCAGCCTGTTTAATGGAAACACTGCTTCATACTAATGTACTACGGTAGATATCAGGTATGTGGCATCTTGTTACCCGGTTCAAACGACACCATAGAAGGATATACCATTACTACTGTATACTTGACTGCACTATATTTTTTTCTGGCAACTTTTGAATGTCAGTTTTTGTTTTACATAAGTATCCCTACTTTGCACATTTTCAAACTTACCATAAAGTACTTCATTATTTCCTTACTGTGTTTTTTTCTCAGCATACTTGATACTTTTTTTTACACAAATATCTCTACTTTGCACATTTTCAAATGTAACAAAAAAAATACAGAAAATGTTTCTTACTGTGAGTTTTTTAATTAGTATGCTTGACTTCACTATATTACCCTGCAACTCTGTGTGCTGTACTTTACCCTGCTGCTGTTGTGAACTGCAATTTCCCCCCCTGGAGGACAAATAAAGGTTTATCTAATATGATCTAATCTGACAACGGTCATTGTTTTACACAAATATCTCTACTTCTAACATTTTCAAACCTAACATAAAAAAAATATATATTTTTCTAACAGTATACTTGACCAGCCACCAAAACCAAAAAAATCTAAGGAAATCCAATGAGTATTGAAGTGTTTTATTAACAAATACTTGTCATGTTTTATTAAATGTATGTACAAATATAATACATGGTATAAGAAAAAAATTAAAGTAATATCGCCCATGTTACAATTGCTTTTTGTAATATCCTTGCTGTGTCCCCCCCCCTCAGTGTGCCCCCCCTCAGTGTGCCCCCCCCAGTGTGCCCCCCCTCAGTGTGCCCCCCCTCAGTGTGCCCCCCCCTCAGTGTGCCCCCCCTCGCTGTGTCCCTCCCCCCTCACTGTCCCCCTCTCCTGCTGCGTTACTTGTCAGCGTGCACAAAGGAGGCGAAGACGCTGTCCTCCCTTCCCAGCAGCACTTGGGGCGTGTCCTGCTCCAGGATGATGCCTCTCTTCATCACGATGACCACGTCTGCCTTCAGGATGGTGTGGACACGGTGCTGGAGGGGAGGTGGGGAGGGGGTTCAAGCATCAGGTGTCATGTGACTAAGACCCTGCCTCCTGTGTCATTAGATCCTTGTAGCGCTGTGTGAACCCAGAAGGTCAGAGTACTGCTGAGATACTTACTGCTATGATAACCACTGTCCTGTCAGCAAAGGCAGTCATCACCACCTTCTGCAGGATGCTCTCCTGGAGGAGGGGGAGGGGGAGGAGAGAGAAGAGAGGGAGGGCAGGAGGGGGGAGGGAGGGGGAGGGCAGGAGAAGAGAGAAGAGGGGGAGGGGGAGGGTGTCAGCGGATGGGGAGGATAGAGAAGAGGGGGAGGGTGTGAGAGTAGAGGGGGAGGGAGAGAAGAGGGGGCGGGGGAGAGAGCAGAGGGGGGGAGGTTACACAAAAAGCAGCCACACACACACATCAGACTCTGGTGCTGTTGTAAAGGTGCTCCATTCAGCCTCACGGTTGCCATGTCGATGGAGGCTGTGGCCTCGTCCATGATGAGGATGCTGCTCTTCCTGACGAAGGCTCGAGCCAAACAGAACAGCTGCCTCTGGCCCACGCTAAAGTTCTCCCCTCCCTCCGTCACCATGGCGTCTGAAACACCAAACAGAAACACCCAACAGAAACACCCCCATGTCAGGACTGAAGTGGCACACAGCTGAAATACCAACAGCACCAGGAGTCAAGTGGCTGAGCGGTGAGGGAATCAGGCTAGTAATCAGAATGTTGCCAGCTTGTGCCAACATGACATTGTTTCCTTTGACAAGGCACTTCACCCTACTCTCCTCGGGGGGGGGGGGAATGTCCCTGTACTTGCTGTAAGTTTCTCTGGATGAGAGCGTCTGATAAATGACCAATTGTGAATGTATTAATGGCGTTGCCGGGGGGGGGGGGATCTGCGTCAGCGTTGACGGACGCGTTGCCGTGGTGATCAGCAGGGGTCGCCGCTGGGACATGAGACGCTGACGTGAGACGAGAGGACGGAAACTTGCGTGTCTCCGTCCGCTCATTCAAGCTGAGCATGTCCCTCTCACTGGTCCTCCAGTCCCAGGAAGTGGACACAGTGTCCCATGTGACCCCTGTCAGTGTGTAGCTACACACACACACACACACATGCTGGCTTCCAATATGGCACTGGGTGGGGTTGCTAGGTAACCATGTGCAGTATCCTCTTTCCATTTCTTCTCCATGAGAAAAGATCTCCAGACCAACACTAGTGTCTGGACTGTTTGGTATCTGGAGTGGAACTCCATCATCTCACGTCACAGTGGAACGAACGCTAGCGCACACAAACACACACACTAAGGTTTCTCACACACACACTATCACACACACTCAAACACACACTATCACAACACACACACACACTATCACACACACTATCACACACACTATCACACACACTATCACACACACTATCACACACACTATCACACACACACAAACACTCTCACACACACACTACCACACACACACACACTCAAACACACACTATCACACACACACAAACACTCTCACACACACACTATCACACACACACACACTATCACACACACACTATCACACACACTATCACACACTCAAACACACACTATCACACACACTATCACACACACACACACACTCTCACCCACACACTCCCTCACACACGCTTGACAGAACATGAAAGAGAGTCCTGAGAGGTCGGCCATGTGTGAGAATCGGCTCGGGGTTATTTCATTACAGCAAAGTGCAGGAACAAAACATGAGACCAGTTCAATAAGATGTGGCAGGAGAGAGAGGGGGGGGGGAGGGGGAGAGAGAAAGAGGGGGAGGGGGAGGGAGAGAAAGAGGGGGGAGGGGGAGGGAGAGAAAGAGGGGGGAGAGAGAGAAAGAGGGGGGGTAGAGGGAAAGGGAGAGAGAGGGAGAGAGTGAAGGGGGTAGAGGGGGAGGGAGAGAGAGAGAGTGAAGAGGGGGAGGGAGGGAGAGTGAAGAGAGAGGGCGGGAGAGGGGGGAGGGGGAGGGAGGGGAGAGAGAGGGAGAGAGAAAGAGTGAGGGAGAGAGAGAGGGAGAGTGAAGAGAGAGAGGGAGAGAGGGAGAGAGAGAGGGAAAGTGAAGAGAGAGAGGGAGAGAGAAAGAGAGAGGGAGAGAGAAAGAGAGAGGGAGAGAGAGAGGGAGAGTGAAGAGAGAGAGGGAGAGAGAGGGGGGGAAAGAGAAAGAAAGAGGGAGAGTGAAGAGAGAGAGATAATGGATGGATGGATTGAAGGAGCAGGTCTGAGTGAAAGACACCCAGAGTCCCTGAGGGTTAAACTCTTCCTCCTTCATGACAGCAGTGTTCATGTGACACCAGAGCATGAAACCTCGTCTCTACACCAGCCTGCTGATTCACAAAGCCACTCACTGGAAGAAGTGGGAGGAAGGAGGAGAGAGAACTGGCACATCTAACTATCTCAGAAGGAGACGTGTCGCTCTGCAGGGAAGAGGTTCTGGAAAGAGGTTCTGGAAGTATTTAATGGTAGTGTTGATGTACCTCCCTGTACAGGGAACCCCAGTCAGATGACTTAGAAGGGGAACCTGAGCTGAAATGTTAAGTGTCCACAGCCCCAGAGGTCATGTGACCTGGTGACTCTACACACACTGGTGTTAGTCTCAAGTGTCATTTCCTATCATGTCAAGAGAGCTGCGTACCTTTATCACTGTCCACAGTTGTTCGTTTTTACACACATACACACTACACACTCAGGAACACACACACACATCTGAACATATACACACACACATAAACACAGATACACACACATGAACACACAGGAACCCGCATACACACACACACACACACACACAGGAACACACCTACACACACAGACCCACACATACACACACAGACCCACACACACACACAGTCCCCCCTCAGACTTACCCAGCCCCCCTGGTAAGGTCTTCACCACAGGTTTGAGCTGAGCTATGTCCAGAGCTTCCCACAGCATCTCATCTGTGGCCTTCATCTCTGGGTCCAGGTTGAATCTGACACGCGTGCACACACACGCAACGTTAACAGAATCACAATGGAAACACAGTAGAATTACCGTAGACATACAATAGAAACACAATAGGAAGAGACTAGAATTACAGTATGAACGCACAATAGACACACAATAGAAACACAATCAGAATAACAATAGAAACAGAACAGAAGCAAAATAGAAAAACTATAGAACACAAATATATACATGATATTATCGCGAGAGAAACGCGATCAAAACACAGTAGAAACCCAATAGAAACATAATATCATCACAGTAGACACACAGTAGAAACCCACCGGATGGTTCCGCTGAACAGGATGGGGTCCTGCAGGATGATGGAGAAGCGAGATCTCAGGGTGTGAAGCGGCAGCTTGGAGATGTCGATGTCGTCAATAACAATACGTCCTGTTCACACACAACACAGTGACCAGGGTACAGCTTAACATCCTGACTGCTGAAGGATCCTCACTCATTCAGGACAACACTAAGAGGGATGTGAGGTTACCCTCGAAGGTGTCCACCATCCTGAAGAAGGCCAGGGAAAAGGACGACTTTCCACTGCCTGTTCGGCCACAGATGCCAACCTGCATGGAGACAGAAGATCTCTGTACATTATCATCATTATCTGAGTGTGTGTGTGTGTGTGAGCATGTGACTGTGTGTGTGTGAGCATGATTCTGCACACCTTCTGTCCGGGGCTGATATGAACGTTGACCTGCTTGAGGACAGGTTTCAGTGTGGCATCGTAGCGGACGCTCAGGTTCTGGATCTGGATCTCTCCGTGCTGGGGCCAGCCTTCAGGTACCTGAGACGCAGCTGGGGGGAGGGGTGGGATTTAGAACTCTGTTACTATTCTGAGGTAGCATTCTGATTTAGAACTCTGTATGTTACTATTCTGAGGTAGCGTTCTGATTTAGAACTCTGTTTGTTACTATTCTGAGGTAGCGTTCTGATTTAGAACTCTGTATGTTACTATTCTGAGGTAGCGTTCTGATTTAGAACTCTGTTTGTTACTATTCTGAGGTAGCGTTCTGATTTAGAACTCTGTATGTTACTATTCTGAGGTAGCGTTCTGATTTAGAACTCTGTATGTTACTATTCTGAGGTAGCGTTCTGATTTAGAACTTTGTTTGTTACTATTCTGAGGTAGCGTTCTGATTTAGAACTCTGTTTGTTACTATTCTGAGGTAGCGTTCTGATTTAGAACTCTGTTTGTTACTATTCTGAGGTAGCATTCTGATTTAGAACTCTGTTACTATTCTGAGGTAGCATTCTGATTTAGAACTCTGTATGTTACTATTCTGAGGTAGCGTTCTGATTTAGAACTCTGTTTGTTACTATTATGAGGTAGCGTTCTGATTTAGAACTCTGTTTGTTACTATTCTGAGGTAGTGTTCTGATTTAGAACTCTGTTTGTTACTATTCTGAGGTAGCATTCTGATTTAGAACTCTGTATGTTACTATTCTGAGGTAGCATTCTGATTTAGAACTCTGTATGTTACTATTCTGAGGTAGCGTTCTGATTTAGAACTCTGTTTGTTACTATTCTGAGGTAGCGTTCTGATTTAGAACTCTGTTTGTTACTATTCTGAGGTAGCATTCTGATTTAGAACTCTGTATGTTACTATTCTGAGGTAGCATTCTGATTTAGAACTCTGTTTGTTACTATTCTGAGGTAGCGTTCTGATTTAGAACTCTGTTTGTTACTATTCTGAGGTAGCGTTCTGATTTAGAACTCTGTTTGTTACTATTCTGAGGTAGCATTCTGATTTAGAACTCTGTATGTTACTATTCTGAGGTAGCGTTCTGATTTAGAACTCTGTATGTTACTATTCTGAGGTAGCGTTCTGATTTAGAACTCTGTATGTTACTATTCTGAGGTAGCATTCTGATTTAGAACTCTGTTTGTTACTATTCTGAGGTAGCATTCTGATTTAGAACTCTGTATGTTACTATTCTGAGGTAGCATTCTGATTTAGAACTCTGTTTGTTACTATTCTGAGGTAGCGTTCTGATTTAGAACTCTGTTTGTTACTATTCTGAGGTAGCGTTCTGATTTAGAACTCTGTTTGTTACTATTCTGAGGTAGCGTTCTGATTTAGAACTCTGTTACTATTCTGAGGTAGCATTCTGATTTAGAACTCTGTTACTATTCTGAGGTAGCGTTCTGATTTAGAACTCTGTTACTATTCTGAGGTAGCATTCTGATTTAGAACTCTGTTTGTTACTATTCTGAGGTAGCATTCTGATTTAGAACTCTGTTACTATTCTGAGGTAGCGTTCTGATTTAGAACTCTGTTTGTTACTATTCTGAGGTAGCGTTCTGTGTGGTTCTAGTCCTGGGTTCTGGCACTGACCCAGCAAGCCCTCATAGTTCTCTGGTTCTGTCCTCAGCAGGCTGTTGATCCTCTTGACTGAACCCAGCTGGACCTCCATGTCAGCCAGGTTCCTCACCATCCAGTTCATGTAGTTAGACACCTGGGAGAGACAGACAGTTCATGTAGTTAGACACCTGGGAGAGACAGACAGTTCATGGAGTTAGACACCTGGGAGAGACAGACAGTTCATGGAGTTAGACACCTGGGAGAGACAGACAGTTCATGTAGTTAGACACCTGGGAGAGACAGCTGTAGTTAGACACCTGGGAGAGACAGACAGTTCATGGAGTTAGACACCTGGGAGAGACAGACAGTTCATGGAGTTAGACACCTGGGAGAGACAGACAGTTCATGTAGTTAGACACCTGGGAGAGACAGACAGTTCATGGAGTTAGACACCTGGGAGAGACAGACAGTTCATGTAGTTAGACACCTGGGAGATAGAGGTAGCATTGAGTAGAATGGAGTAGAATAGAGTAGAATGGAGCAGAGTAGCATTGAATGGAGTAGAATAGAGTAGAATAGAGTAGAATGGAGTAGAATGGAGTAGAATGGAGTAGAATGGAGTAGAATGGAGTAGAATAGAGTAGAATGGAGTAGAATGGAGTAGAATAGAGTAGAATAGAGTAGAATGGAGTAGAATAGAGTAGAATGGAGTAGAATGGAGTAGAATAGAGTAGAATGGAGTAGAGTAGCATTGAGTAGAGTAGAACAGAGTAGAATGGAGCAGAGTAGAACCCAGTGAGTGGATCAGAGTGGAACCAGAGGTCTTGTCTCAGAGTCTCACCATGAGTGCGTAGGTGAGGCCCAGTCCACCAGGCCAGTGGACAGCTGGTTATACAGGCAGTTAGCGATGGAGGCCACAGCTGCTATGAGCACCACACAGGCTCCAATATACTCCTGAGGACACAGCAGACAGTCAGACAGACAGACAGACAGACAGGCAGGCAGACAGTCAGCACAGCACCTGCCACAGCACTGCATGGCTGAGGACAGCTGTGTGCTTGTTTCCAGGCGTTCATCTAGAAGACGCTTTATTACCATGCGGACTTCCAGCCAGCGATTGGCTGCAGTGAGGAACAGGGAGGCGATGTTGTTGGCGTCTGTGTACTCCAGGAGCCTCTTTCTGAAGCGTGGCTCGTACCTTTCAATGTACACACACACACACACACACACATACATACAAACACACACGGACACACACAAACACACACACACATACGGACACACGGACACACACAAACACACACACGCACACAATAAACAATTCCATTTAAAAAATTTACTTCACTACTAACAACATAACTGTGTAATTTACTTGAAAGGGGATATGGGGGGGGGGGTGTCCAGGGGGGTAGGGGTCCCAGGGGGGGGGGAAGGTACCTCCCTACCTGAAGGCCCTGATGGTGGTGAGGCCCCTCCACTGTTTCAGAGAAGTGGGAGAGCAGAGGCAGCTGGGTGCTGTCCTCTAACTGCTGGAGGTCCCTGGAAGAGGTAGGAGGGAGGAGGGAGGAGAGGGGGGGGAGAGGGGAGGAGAGGGGGGGAGGAGAGAGGGTGGGGGGGAGGAGAGGGGGGGAGAGGGGAGGAGAGGGGGGGGGAGGAGAGTGGGGGGGGGAGGAGAGGGGGGGAGAGGGGAGGAGGGGGTGAGGAGAGGGAGGAGAGGGTGAGGGGAGGGAGAGGGGAGGAGAGGGGAGGAGAGGGAGGAGGGGTGAGGAGAGGGGAGGAGAGGGGTGAGGAGAGGGGAGGAGAGGGGAGGAGAGGGGAGGAGAGGGGAGGAGAGGAGGGGGTGAGGAGGGAACAGTTTAATAATTAAGTAATGTCCATCTGCCTTCCTGTCTGTCTGTCTGTTTGTCTGCCTGTCTGGCTGTCTGTCTGCTTGTGTGTCTATCTGTCTGTCTATATCCCTGTCTGTCTGTCTATCTATCTGTCTATCTGTCTGTCTGCCTGTCTGTCTGGCTGTCTGTCTGCTTGTTGTGTCTGCCTGTCTGTCTGCTCACCTGGAGGCTACACGGAAGTACTTCTGGATGAAGTAGCATGTGATGGCGAGGGGCAGCAGAGCCACCATGAAGACGGGCCGTGACGTAGGAGATGACGCCCAGTGCCGACACACACCAGCAGGGTGGAGCGGGCTCAGACACTCCAGGGTGGCGGGGATGTGCTGGTCGATGGTGTTGGTGTCTGTGGAGAAACGGTTCAGGATGCTGCCCAGCGGGGTGGTCTCAAACAGCCTGGAGGGGGGGGGGGGGGGGGACACAGAGATAGTGAGGGGGGAGGAAGATTGTTTGGTCAAAGAGAAAGGTGATTTACTTTCCCCATAAAATTCCCTCCGGTGAAGAGATGAATGTGACCTGCATGGACGTATGTGTGTGTTTGTGTGTGTGTGTGTGTGTGTGTAGTGTGTGTGTGTGTGTGTGTGTGTGCGCGCGTGTGTGTGTGCGTGTGTGTGTTTCATTTATCACCTGGCAGAGTGAGACTGTAACTGGGTTAAGTGCTCTCATCTGGCTCATTACCCATAAGGCCATCTGCCTGCTTTAATCCAAGGCCACAGAGAAAAGGTCCACACAATGTCCAAGAACAAAGGACACACACACACACACTTAAAGCACACACACACACACACCTAAAGTAGGGTCTGACTTACTCAGAATGTCTGTCTCTCTCACACACATGCACACACACACACACACACACCCCCCAGGGTCCAGCCCACCTCATAGGGGCCAGGATGATCTTGTTGAGCAGGTTTGTTGTGCAGGTTCTTGGCCACTCGCAGGCCGGTCCACTCCACAGCCACAGAGGTGACCAGACACAGGCCGATCCCCAGAGAGCACAGCACACTGGAACACTGTCAGGTACCAGGAGTGACTGAAGCCACACCCCTGTACAGGAGACACACAGGACAAACACTGAACACAGCCACAGGGGGGGGGGGTTGTCGGTGTGTGTGTCGGTGTGTGTGTGTCGGTGTGTGTGCCATTAGCAACATGATAGACTACTGTTATCATTCTACTGTTGTGAGATGACACATCGAAGGGCACTGTCTCTCTCACACACACACACACACACACACACGTGTCCAGACACGCATGCATGAACACACACCACACACACACACACAAGTATACACACATAAACACACACAGTTATGTTGTTTGCACATGAAGGCAGTTAGTGGATCCTCAGTCAGGTTGGGTATGAGTCAGTGCCCAGGGCAGCAGAGTGTGTGTGTGTGTGATCTGTGTGTGAGTGTGTGTGTGAGTGTGTGTGTGAGGGGGGCTAGATAGTGTGACAGAGCTTTAGGGAGCCTCCATTAAAGAGTGGCTTCACAGAGGTGACAACTCTGGCAGAAACACCAACACTCCAGATCAAAGGAAATGAAACTGCTTCAAAAGTACAGAAGCTGATCCTGAGTGTGTGTGTGTGTGTGTGTGAGAGAGAGAGAGTGTGTGTGTGTGTGTGTGTGTGTGTGTGTGAGAGAGAGTGTGTGTGTGTGAGAGAGAGAGAGAGAGTGTGTGTGTATGCAACCCTGGCTCTTAGCCTGTGACTAGGGCTGATTAAGCGAAATCCAGCCTGGCATTTAACACACACACACACACACACTTTTACAGATGGTCTATTTTAAGAGCAACTATTTTAATAGCCTGAGGATAACCTGGCCTGGTCCTAATGTGTCTCTGATTCATCCGAGCATGTGTGTGTGTGTAGGTGTGTGTGTAGGTGTGCGTGTGTGTGTGTGTAGGTGTGTGTGTGTGTGTTCCTTGGGCAAGGCACTTCATCCTACTTCCCCCAGGGGGGGGAATGTCCCTGTACTGGCTGTAAGTCTCTCTGGATAAGGGTGTCTGATGAATGACTCCATCAGGAGGAGGCGCCCTCACCTGTGTGGCAGTGCAGTTGTGTCTGGATGACTCCGCCCTCGCTGCTATGACCTGGGACGTCCAGTGAGCCAGCCAGTAGTCGATGGTGACCATGAGGGAGTGTTTGAGGAGCTGTGATAGGAGGAGCAGGCAGAGGAGGAGGAGCCCGGCCGAGGACAGGTAGGCGCCGCAGGAGCGCCACGGGATGGTGGCTCGCTGACGCATCACCTGGGACAGGCTGTCATCATCATCACTCACCTCGGATTCCTCTGAGGAGAGTGAGACACCAGGGTCAGAGAGGAGGAGGAGAGGAGGAGGAGGAGGAGGAGGAGGAGGAGGAGAGAAGGTGGAGAAGGAAGAGAAGAACAACAGGATGACAAGACAGGAAAGAAGGAAAGAAGAACGAGCAGAGCAGGTTAGAAGTGGAGGAGGAGAGGAAGAGAGGAGGTGGAGAGGAAGAGGAGCAGAGCAGGTTAGGAGCGGAGAGGAGAAGTGAAGAGGAGGGGAGAGAGACAGAGAGAGAGGAGAGAGACAGAGAGAGAGAGAGAGAGAGAGAGACAGAGACAGAGATGAGAGAGAGAGAGAGAGGAGAGAGAGAAGAGAGAGAGACAGAGAGAGAGAGAGACAGAGAGAGAGAGAGAGAGAGAGAGAGACAGAGACAGAGAGAGAGAGAGAGAGAGAGAGAGAGAGAGACAGAGAGACAGAGAGAGAGACAGAGAGAGAGAGAGAGAGAGACAGAGAGAGAGAGAGAGACAGAGAGAGAGAGAGAGAGAGACAGAGAGAGGAGAGGAGAGACAGAGACAGAGAGAGAGACAGAGAGAGAGAGAGAGAGAGAGAGTGGTCTAACTCTACAAAGCTAGCATCCGAGGCATGCTAGGAAAGGGAGACGCAGTCCCACTACTGAAGAGAGAGCAAGACGGAGACAGAGCTAAGGAAGGACAACTGAAGAGTCAAGCCAGAGAACATTCCGGAAGGTTCCAGACCAGCCGTGGTGCAGGACAGATGCATAGTGAGGGCTGTGTCTACATGACAGGCTGCTAGGCTGTGTGCTACAGCAGCACAGCTTTAGAGCTGCTGATTAAAGCATGCAGTAAAGAGCCAGACCTGGAGTGAGAAGAGCAGCTAAGAGTGCTGCTGGAGACACACACACACACACACACACACAGAGGACACACACACAGAGGACACACACACAGAGAACACACACACACACACACACACAGAGAGGACACACACACAGAGGACACACACACACACACAGAGAGAGGACACACACACAGAGAGGACACACACACACAGAGGACACACACACACACACAGAGACATGAAGTTTCTGCTGGACACACCTGTCCCTGTCCCAGACCCCTCAGGCTCCTCTCCTCACCCTCCTCTCCCCCTCCTCCCCCTCTCCTCTCCCTCTTCCTCTCCTCCCCCTCTCTCTCCCCCCTCTCCTTCCTCCCCCCTCTCCTCTCCCTCCTCCTCTCCTCCCCCTCTCCTCTCCCTCCTCCCCTCCTCCCCTCCTCTCCTCTCCCTCCTCCCCTCCCCTCCTCCCCTCTCCTCCTCCTCTCCTCTCCCTCCTCCCCTCCTCCTCTCCTCTCCCCTCCTCCCCTCCTCCTCTCCTCTCCCTCCTCCCCTCCCCTCCTTTCCTCTCCCTCCTCCCCTCCTCCTCTCCCACTCACCCCTCCTCATCCTCCTCTGTTCTTACAGCATCTCTACAGTACATGGCTCTCCTCAGGTTCTTTCTCTCCAGCACTGTCATGTTCTCCTCCACCGTTTCCTGGACAAACACACACACACACACACGAGCAAACACACACCACATACAACAACATGAATTTCCCAACAAATATAAATACGAACAGTGTAACAGTCCTCCCCACAAGACTTCTCCCTCTCCTCCCCAGAGCTCCTCCCACTCCTCCCCAGAGCTCCTCCCTCTCCTCCCCAGAGCTCCTCCCACTCCTCCCCAGAGCTTCTCCCTCTCCTCCCCAGAGCTCCTCCCACTCCTCCCCAGAGCTCCTCCCTCTCCTCCCAGAGCTCCTCCCACTCCTCCTTCTCCTCCAGACCTTCTCAAACTCCTGGTCCTGTCTGTTCATGAGTGTCTTCCACTGCTCAAACAGCTCAGGCTCCGAGGTCTGGATGTCCTTCAGAGTTCCCTCTGTCAGGATGCTGCCGTCCTTCATGGCAATGATCTGAGGGGAGGGAGGGAGGGGGGGGGGGGAAGAGGGGGAGGGAGGGAGGGATGGAGGGGGGAGAGGGAGGGAGGGAGGGAGGAGGGGAGGGAGGGGGGGAGCGAGGGAGGATTACAGGTAAAATGCCTACTTGTTTTGTTTGTGATGAATCCATCCATTAGGATGATGAATCTCAGCTTCGACAGAGACTGAAGCTACTGAATGTAGCAGGTTAACAAACAAGCAACACTCACACAGACAAACAGCTGCCCTCTGCTCTCATCAAACACTGAGTCTAAACACACACGCGTGCGTTTCTGCACACACACACACACACACACACACACACACACACACACACACACAGAGCTTACCCAGTCGGCATGCAGCAGGTACTGCAGCTTGTGAGTGACCAGCACCACAGACCTCTTCTCCTCTCTTAGCAACTTCAGGATGCCCTCCTGCATCAGGTGGTCACTCAGGTGGATGTCCAGAGCTGAGAAGGGGTCATCCTGTAGGGAGGGAGACAGAGGGAGGGAGGGAGGGAGGGAGGGGGGAGGGAGAGGAAGGGTGGGAGGGAGGGGAGAGGGAGGGAGAGAGGGGGGAGGGAGAGAGAGAGGGAGGGAGAGGAAGGGTGGGAGGGGAGGGGGGAGACAGAGGGAGGGAGACAGAGGAAGAAGGAGGGAGGGAGAGGGAGGGAGGGAGGGAGGGGGGGAGGAGAGAGAGAGAGGGAGGGGAGGGAGGGAGAGGAAGGGTGGGAGGGAGGGGGAGGAAGGGGAGGGAGGAGGGGGAGGGGAGTGAGAGGAGGGAGGGAGGGAGGGGAGGGAGACAGAGGGAGGGAGGGAGACAGAGGGAGGGAGGGAGGACAGAGGGAGGGAGGAGAGGGAGGAGGGAGGAGCGGACGAGGAGAGCGGGAGACAGATGGAGAGTGAAAGTCAACATAACAGGGCCATAAACCCCTAAAGAGAGGTCTAGAGAGGAGGTGTGTCTCACCAGGAACACCACGTTAGTCCTGCTGGTACAAAGCTCTGGCCACACTGATCCTCTGCTTCTGTCCTCCAGACAGGATGACGCCCTTGCACAGACACAACCATGCCTCAGATGATAGAGAGACACAGACACACACTGACCCTCTCTCCAGCCTCAGATGATAGAGAGACACAGACACACACTGACCCTCTCTCCAGCCTCAGATGATAGAGAGACACAGACACACACTGACCCTCTCTCCAGCCTCAGATGATAGAGAGACACAGACACACACTGACCCCTCTCTCCAGCCTCAGATGATAGAGAGACACAGGACACACACTGACCCTCTCTCTCCAGCCTCAGATGATAGAGAGACACAGACACACACTGACCCTCTCTCACACCGACCTCCGTCTGGTCTCCTTGGGGCAGGATGTCTATATCAGCTGAAGGGAACATGCCTCAATGACAGCTTGGTACCTGGAGCAGGTGCACACAACACACAGCACCCACACACACACACAACCACACACACACACAAACCACACACACACAACCACACACACACACAACAAAGAAGAAAGGCAAAGCATAATGTCAAAGAGATACTGTAGAGAGAGAAAAAGAGATAGAGAGAGAGAGAGAGAGAAAAGAGAAAGAGAGAGAGAAAGAGAGAGAGAGAAATAGATAAAGAGAGAGAGAGAGAGAGAGATACATAAGTACTGCCTCCAGTCTGCCCTGAGTCTTGGTCTCACCTGGGTTTGATCATGGGCATCTCGAAGGTGATGTTCTCCACCAGGGTGGCGTTTAGCAGCCAAGGCTTCTGGGAAGCGTAGGCCACAGCATCTCTCTTCCTGCCAGAGAAACACCTCATTAACATATCTCTTCCTGCCAGAGAAACACCTCATTAACATCTCTCTTCCTACCAGAGAAAACACCTCATTAACATCTCTCTCTTCCTGCCAGAGAAACACCTCATTAACATCTCTCTACCTACCAGAGAAAACACCTCATTAACATCTCTCTTCCTGCCAGAGAAAAACAACCTCATTAACATATATCTTCCTACCAGAGAAACACCTCATTAACATCTCTCTTCCTTACCAGAGAAACACCTCATTAACATCCTCTCTTCCTACCCAGAGAAACACCTCATTAACATATCTCTACCTACCAGAGAAACACCTCATTAACATATCTCTACCTACCAGAGAAACACATCATTAACATATCTCTTCCTACCAGAGAAACACCTCATTAACATATCTAACTAGCCTCCATTGTTCTCCAGAAACACAGGAACATGATCATGTTCCTCATCATCTGGTTCTCTCTGGCTGTCGTCATGGCAACCAAACAAACACACCCCTTAGATCGTTTTTTTCTGAAGATAACAGAGAAGTTCCTGTCAGTACAGAGACCATCTGGAGGGTCACCTGATATCCCCTTCACCTGCTGTGTCCTTGTCTGTGGGGCTGCAAACACACACACACACACACACACACACATGAACACACACACACATACACCACACAGAGTAAGAATCGTCACACCAGAAATATTTCATAACTTTTTGTTACTTTGTTTGTTAAGCCTTTGTTAACAGTGCTGAGTTATTTGGGTAGTATTTTAATCTCCATCAGGGGGAAGGTTTTAGAAGTGATGTCAGCAGTGTGGCTCCTCCTCCATAATCTGTCTGTCATCAAGTCTCATCCACCACACCCACCATGACGCCAGCCCCCCACCCAAACCACTGATGTGGTGTGTGTGCACGTCTCCGTGGCGATGCCAGCGACATGCCCTCCCGTATGAAGTCATCGCTCTGATGAGAACAGGACACGCCCCCTCTGACATCACTGGTGTGACTGCAGCTCTGCACCATGTGGATGATGAGGGCAGGGGAGGCAGGAGAGGCAGGGCAGGCAGGGGAGGCAGGGGGCTGAGGGCAGGGGAGGCAGGGGAGGCAGGGGAGGCAGGGGAGGCAGGGGAGGCAGGGGGCTGAGGGCAGGGGTGGCAGGGGAGGCAGGGGGCTGAGGGCAGGGGGAGGCAGGGGAGGCAGGGGAGGCAGGGGAGGCAGGGGAGGCAGGGGAGGCAGGGGGCTGAGGGCAGGGGAGGGCAGGGGAGGCAGGTGAGGCAGGGGAGGCAGGGGGCTGAGCGGTGAGGGGAAATCATGCTTGTAATCAGAAGGTTGCGCGAAGGTTGAATCCCGGTCGTGCCAACATGACGTTGTGTCCTTGGGCAAGGCACTTCACCTTATTTTGCCTCAGGGGGGGAATGTCCCTTGTACTTACTGTAAGTCAAATGAATTATACATAGTCTTCCCTGCATTTGCTTCTAGATGAAAGCATGAATTAGCCAGTGTGTCAGGGGTTAAAGGTTATTAGGAATTCATTTAACTTCACATCCCTGCTTGAGAGCTGAGTCAGGTGTCAAGGTTATTGCGCGCGAGTGTGTGTGATGCCTTTTGAGGAATGAGTCGTTCCCGGTGATTGATGTCCTGTTATATTGATGACCTACAGTTGGGTGTGTAGAAATGTCCCTGTAACCATGTGACCAGGTCAAAGGTGAACTGTGTTCTTCATTTAGACCTGCATGACAATAACAGCCTCTGTACACAGCAGCATCCTGCTATCTTATCTCCGTGGTTACGGGAATGTTTCTGTATCTCCGTGGTAACAGGGGATGTTTCTGTATCTCCGTGGTTACGGGGATGTTTCTGTATCTCCGTGGTTACGGGGATGTTTCCGTCAGGTATCCAGCACATGGCTAACTCACCTGTCATCTCCTTCAGAGTCCAGGTTGGGCAGACTGCACAAAGAACAAAGAACAACATGTCAGTAATAACTCTGAGCATGTGAGAACAAATGGTGTGTCATTCATACACACACACACACACACACACACACAAGCCAAACGTGAAGTAAGATCTTGTTACACACACATTCACGTCTGTCATTAGGAGTGAGAGGACCATCAGGTGTTCTGGAGCAGGAAAACATCTAAAACTGTCAGGACCAGTGGCCCCTGAGGACCAGGGTTGGAGACCCCCGACATAGAGAATCACATGCCTGCGCAGATTCATGAACTTCAATGCAGCCATCCCAACAATGCAGCCATCCCAACACACACAGTGGGAGAGAGTGGGAGAGAGGGCCAGAACGCAGCAACACAAAAACTCCACATCTTCTTCTCATCTAATGTTCCTGTTTCAGTGATTTATGTACTAAAGAAGTCTTCCAGGTCTGCGCGATCAAATTACTTACAGAAAATCCCATCACACTTGTAGCCTGAAGGTAAATAGGAAATATCAAGCACAATCGATGCTAATAGCATTGCCTTGTCAGCTGTATGGTGTTTATTGCCGCCCCAGAATGTAAAACAAACGCACCATTGCCCTCACTGAAACCAATTAGAAGATTTGCAGCAGAGATTTACACACTGCTGAGAGAGAATAGTGTTGGAAGTGGATCAAATATTCTAACAAGTCACCCTCAGAGGAGGGTCCATGTGTGAGGGCTGGAGTGGGGGTGTTATAGTGACATGGGGGGTGGGGTGAGGGAGGTGAGGGAGTTGTGGGAGGTGTGGGAGTCGATGTGGGCGTGTTACACACCCTTGCCTAGCTGTGAAGCTGATTCATATTACATTTAGTAATTTAGTAATTCATCAGACGCTCTTATCCAGAGTGACTCACAGCAAGTACAGGGACATTCCCCCCTGAGGCAAGTAGGGTGAAGTGCCTTGCCCAAGGACACAACATCATGTTGGCACAGCCGGGAATCAAACTGACAAGCTTCTGTCAGGTGTGTGTGTTTCATTCATGTGTGTGTGTGGTGTGTCAGGTGTGTCAGGTGTGGTGTGTGGTGTGTCAGGTGTGTCAGGTGTGTGTGTGGTGTGTCAGGTGTGTCAGGTGTGTGTGTGGTGTGTCAGGTGTGTCAGGTGTGTGTGTGGTGTGTCAGGTGTGTCAGGTGTGTGTGTGGTGGTGTCAGGTGTGTCAGGTGTGTGTGTGGTGTGTCAGGTGTGTCAGGTGTGTGTGTGGTGTGTCAGGTGTGTCAGGTGTGTGTGTGGTGTGTCAGGTGTGTCAGGTGTGTGTGTGGTGTGTCAGGGTGTGTCAGGTGTGTGTGTGGGTGTGTCAGGTGTGTCAGGTGTGTGTGTGGTGTGTCAGGGTGTGTCAGGTGTGTGTGTGGTGTGTCAGGTGTGTCAGGTGTGGTGTGTTACCTGTTCCACGTCACAGTTCCAGACACCTTCTGCATCTCTCCCAGCGCCGCTTAGCAACAGAGAGGATTTCCCACAACCCACCTGGCCCACGATCATGGTCAGCTGACCTGAGACAGAAAGACCACAGGAAACACAAACAACATGGAGACCAAAAGGATCATGAACACTGAGATCAGCAGGACCTTAGAACAACCAAGAAGAACTAAGAAAGCTATACAGAAGTACACAGACGGAGCAGAGGAAGCATGTCTGTCGCTACAGAGAAGATCCTCACCAAAAGGAATCTTTATGTCAACGTTTTGACAGAGTAGCAGGTCCATCAGTCCAGGTGAAATATCCACTGGTGATCTGGACAGACACAGGCAAGCAGGCAAAGATATTCACATGTAGAACCTAAAAACCCTCTGTTTATCTGTTATCCATACGTTCAAATATTTGATATATATACCTACCTCCTTCCCCTTTCCTCCCTCCCCTCCCTCCCTCCCTCTCCCTCCACCCCCCCCTCCCCCTCCCTCCCCTCCCTCCTCCCTCTCCCCTCCCCCCCCTCCCCTCCCTCCTCCTCCCTCTCCCTCCCCCCCTCCCCCTCCCTCCTCCCTCTCCCTCCCCCCCTCCCCTCCCTCCTCCCTCTCCCTCCACCCCCCCTCCCCTCCCTCCTCCCCCCTCCCCCCCTCCCCTCCCCTCCCTCTCCCTCCACCCCCCTCCCCCCCCTCTTCCTCCCTCATATCAAACCTTGATGCACAGGTCCTGGTCTCCGTCCTGAGGAGCCCCTCCCCCTCCCTCCCTCTGGCAGCCATACTGGTTCCAGTCGTCCCTGGGGACTCTCTTCCTGTTCACCACCTTCAGGGGCTGGGGGGGAGGCAGGGAGGGGGGGGGGAGGGGCAGGCCTTAGTGGACCACTATGGTGTCGACACAGATCCACATGTGTGAGGGGGGGGGGGGGGGGGGGGGGGGGGGGAGGGGGGGGGATATCAGGGAGGAGCAGGGAAGGATTCAGGCGTGGGGGAGGGGTGGTGTTAGTGATAGAGTGATGGTGGTGAGGGTGGGTATGGTGTTTGTGTATAGGTGTGTGTGTGGGGGTGTATGTGTGTGTGTGTGTGTGTGTGTGTGCGGTGTGTGTGTGTGTGTGTGGTGTGTGTGGTGTGTGTGTGTGGTGTGGGGGTGTGTGTGGGGGTGTATGTGTGTGTGTGTGCGGTGTGTGTGTGTGTGTGTGTGTGTGCTCACCACAGCCTGGTACTTGCTGTTGTTGCTGTGTGCTGAGACTCCTGCAGCTGTGGGTTCCTGCTCCTCTCCGATCTCCTCGCTGGAGAAGAACTCTCCCAGCTTCTGAACACTGGATCAAGACAACATGAGGAGCAGGGAAACATTCTAGAACAATCATCCTCCTTAAGAACCAGGATTGACGACCACAAACTGAATTACCATGGACGCTCAACCAAGCCATCGAGACAGAATCAATAAGGTACTTTGGAACTCTGGGAGCCTTTCAACAAAGACACCAGACGTTCTATAACTTGAGGGCAAATCGAAAGACCCCAAAATGAAAATTGATCTGATGTAATTCAGTTTGACGTGAATCCCCTCCTATTAATGTGTGTCTCTGCAGCAGTGCATTGTGGGAGGTTTTTGAAGGTTGTTTAATTGTAACTTGTTTAACTGAACGCTCTTATGGTTCTTCCCCTTGGCACATGTTTGGGGTCTATCACGCCGTTATGCTCAGTGACCGATGATCTTTTGTAAAGCTCTCTCTTAGAAGTCACTTTGGATAAAAGCATCTGCTAAATGAATACATGTAAATGTGATGTAAATATGGAAGGGAAGTCGAACTAGTAATCACAAGGTTGCGGGTTCGATTCCCAGCCACGCGTAATGATGTTATGTCCTTGGGCAAGGCACTTCACCCCTACTTGCCTCAGGGGGGGAATGTCCCTGTACTTGCTGTAAGTCTGTCTGGATAAGAGTGTCTGATGAAGGACTACATGTAAATGTGGAGTTGTAGTTTCCCTGACCTGACCAGGGCCTTGACAGTGGATCGTACCACGCTGGACAGCAGGAAGAGGGGGGTGACCAGGATGTGGAAGAGGGACAGGGAGGCGAAGGCTACAGCGGGGGACAGGTCCTGCTCCTCTGAGATGTGCACATGCACCCACGAACGTCTGCACGACCACACGAGGAAGAGGAAGAGGAGGAAGAAGAATTACCTCCTAAAGAAACACAGCTGATGGTGTCAAACTTGGATAGATCTTTTTAAGAACAGCTCTGTTTAAGGCTTCCAAAGGGATTCAATTATATATGTTTAAACTGAGTACCACAAATATACCAGCTTGCATGGGAGTGTATTCTTAGGCAGGAGAATGGTGGCTTCACGGAACAATGGGTAATGTGTGTGTGTGTGTCCTTGACTGCGTGCATGTGTGTGTGCATGTGTGAGTTTGCGACTTTGTGCGTGGTGTGTGTGCATGTGTGGGTTTTGTGACTTTGTGCGCATGTGTGTGTGCATGTGTGTGTTTGTGACTTTGTGCGCGTGTGTGTGTGCATGTGTGAGTTTGCGACTTTGTGCGTGTGTGTGTGCATTGCGTGGGTTTGCGACCTTGTGTGTGTGTGTGTCCTTGACTGCGTGCATGTGTGTGTGTGTGTGTGTTTGAAACTCACTGTCAGTACAGCAGCTATTGGTATGGCTGCATTCATGAATACTGAAAAGCATAGAGAACACACACACAGTGTGAATACACAGCAGGAGACAGCAGACCACAGCTCTATCTAGTCCCTGCCTTCACACATCAGAGCGTCTGCTCTCCAGGACTGGAGCAGAGGCGGGGCCTGGCTGGAGCAGAGGCGTGGCCTGGCTGAAGCGGAGGCGGGGCCTGGCTGGAGCGGAGGCGGGGCCTGGCTGGAGCAGAGGCGTGGCCTGGCTGGAGCAGAGGCGTGGCCTGGCTGAAGAGCGGAGGCGTGGCCTGACTGTGGTCAGTCATCACATCATCACGTCTGATCTGCAGCTTATCCACACAGCTGTCCAGGCACTGGCTACAAGCCCTTTATCCTACACTCACTGTATATACACTGCTAAAAAGATGACACCTTCAATCAGGGCTATCACTTTTTCTATTCTGACTCTGACTCCCTGCCTCTGTCTCTGCCTCTGTCTCTGTCCCTGCCTCTGTCTCTGTCTCTGCCTCTGTCCCTGCCTCTGTCTCTGTCTCTGCCTCTGTCTCTGTCCCTGCCTCTGTCTCATGTCTCTGCCTCTGTCTCTGTCCCTGCCCTCTGTCTCTGTCTCTGCCTCTGTCCCTGCCTCTGTCTCTGTCTCTGCCTCTGTCTCTGTCCCTGCCTCTGTCTCTGTCTCTGCCTCTGTCCCTGCCTCTGTCTCTGTCTCTGCTCTGTCTCTGTCCCTGCCTCTGTCCTCTGCCTCTGTCCCTGCCTCTGTCCCTGCCTCTCTCTGTCTCTGTCCTGCCTCTGCCTCCTCTGCCCTGCCTCTGTCCTGCCTCTCTCTGCCTCTGTCCCTGGCCTCTGTCCCTGCCTCTGTCTCTGTCTCTGCCTCTGTCCCTGCCTCTCTGTCCCTGCCTCTGTCTCTGCCTCTGTCTCTGCCTCTTTCCCTGCCTCTGTCTGCCTCTGATGTCAACATAAAGCCCGTTTGCTCAAAAAAGCATAATTGTAATTGGTCGATCTATTTTTTAGGCGATCAACCTTGGTCTCCCCTGTCTGGAAGCTCCATGTGTGCCTGAGACAGGAAGGAGATGCCCTACTGGATATGGAGGTGTAGAAAAGCAAAGTTCTTGAGGGCTGCTGAGCTCCTTATCCCGTGTGTGTTCCACACTGCGACAGAAGATGTTCTCCCCAAGCGTACAGCTTCAGCAGCTTGATGCCTCGAAGAAGCTCGTTAGTCTTCTTCAGACGTTCACTGGAGTATTCCTGAACACAGAGAGGAGGAGAGAGAGAGATGCAAGTACTGAGAGAGGAGAGAGATGCAAGTACTGAGAGATGAGAGAGATGCAGTACTGAGAGAGGAGAGAGATGCAGTACTGAGAGATGAGAGAGATGCAGTACTGAGAGATGAGAGAGATGCAGTACTGAGAGAGGAGAGAGAGATGCAGTAGCTGAGAGAGGGAGAGAAGATGCAAGTACTGAGAGATGAGAGAGATGCAGTACTGAGAGAGGAGGAGAGAGATGCAGTACTGAGAGATGAGAGAGATGCAGTACTGAGAGAGGAGAGAGAGATGCAAGTACTGAGAGAGGAGAGAGATGCAGTACTGAGAGAGGAGAGAGATGCAGTACTGAGAGAGGAGAGAGATGCAAGTACTGAGAGAGGAGAGAGATGCAGTACTTGAGAGAGGAGAGAGAGATGCAGTACTGAGAGAGGAGAGAGATGCAGTACTGAGAGAGGAGAGAGATGCAGTACTGAGAGAGGAGAGAGATGCAGTACTGAGAGAGGAGAGAGATGAGGGTTAGGGGTGTGTGGATGGGGGTAGGGGTGTGGATGGGGGGTGTAGGGTGTGTGGATGGGGGTAGGGGGTGGGGTAGAGGGGGTGGGGGTAGGGGTGGTTACCAGATCCAAGAGTCTCTATCCTCAGAGGAGATGAGAGGAAGGACATTGAAAGCCAGAACAGAGGACAGGATAAAGGTGTAGGACTGACCCTAGCAGAAGGGTGATGGCTGCTCCATGGAAAGAGCCTCAGATCCTGTGTGTGTGTGTGCGTGCGTGTGTGTGTAGGTGTGTGGTGTGTGTATCAGCTGTCTCATTACATCCCCATCATTACCTCGTTCCCTCCAGCTGCAGAAAAGGAATCAATATTTACCAACTGTGTTTGTCAAGATAGCTGAGCTGTCTGCTTTCTATAGTGACACTGTGTCACTGAGGTTACAGTCCTAACACCAGCCCTAACACCAGCCCTAACACCAGCCCTAACACCAGCACACCAGCCCTAACACCAGCCCTAACACAAGCCCTAACACCAGCCCTAACACCAGCACACCAGCCCTAACACCAGCCCTAACACCAGCACACCAGCACCTAACACCAGCACACCAGCCCTAACACCAGCCCTAACACCAGCACACCAGCCCTAACACCAGCCCTAACACCAGCCCTAACACCAGCCCTAAACACCAGCCCTAACACCAGCACACCAGTCCTAACACCAGCCCTAACACCAGCCCTAACACCAGCCCTAACACCAGCACACCAGTCCTAACACCAGCCCTAACACCAGCCCTAACACCAGCCCTAACACCTGCACACCAGCCCTAAAACTTCAAATTTAATCTCTGAAATGGGTTTCCTTTTTAGTAGAAGGTAATAGCCGTCCTGG
This sequence comes from Protosalanx chinensis, assembly GCA_030340685.1. Classification (NCBI taxonomy): domain Eukaryota; kingdom Metazoa; phylum Chordata; class Actinopteri; order Osmeriformes; family Salangidae; genus Protosalanx; species Protosalanx chinensis. The sequence goes on from CM059318.1 coordinate 17,929,025, forward strand.
GCAGCAGACAGGGGTGGAGTTTGTGGTGAACCAATCAAAATACCCATTAGAGAAAGGCTCCTTAGTCAAGGGAGCCTTGTGACCTCCGCTGGAAGCGGAGATGTTCTGGAACTCACCAGAGTGCTCTTCTGGGCCTGGGACAGTTTGGTAGCCACAAAGTACTGGACTGGGGCCAAGACAGCGATGACTGTGGCCCCGATCAGAGCACTGATGCCCAGCAGGTAGTACAGCAGGATCACCCCCAGAATGATCTGGAACCAGAGGACAGGGAGGGGAGGAGAGAGGGGTGGAGGGGGAGGGGAGAGATAGGGAGGGGGAGGGGGGAGGTTAAAACCACACACTGAGACACAGCTGTCAATCAATTTGCTAAGCCAGCCCCTGAATGTCCCAGGAATAATAGAAACAGAGAATCAATGGTGGTATTGAGTCACCTTTTCAGCATTCATTCACTCCAAGCTGATTCCTAATTCCTCTAATTACAGCAGCAGTAATTACTAACTAGATTTAGAGGGAAATGATGCTTATTAAGGAGTTTACCATCTAAGACTGTTTTCTGACACATGTTGGGAGAACCCTGCTTTACCATGATGTCCACAGTCCTAACTGTGTTTTCTTCATGAAGTCTCTCCTCTGCCTGGCTGTCTAGTAAACCGTCTGTCCCTGATACAGAGCTGAATAGCCCTGCCTCCACCTGCCTCCTCACTGCCTCCACCTGCTTCCCCTGCCTCCATCTGCCTCCCCCCTGCCTCCCCCTGCCTCCCTCTGCCTCCCCCTGCTCCTGGCTCCAGCAGGCTGCCTCTCTGCTGCCTCCCCCCCTCAGGGAGTCATCTCCAGGGGAGGTGATGGAGATGGATGTGGTGTTCACATGACACGAGGCTCATTTTATCTGCTGTTGAGCAGGGAGAGACGTGTTATGAGCTGCTCTCCTCAACATGCTGTCACTCTGTGAGGCTGTCAACAAGAAGGGTTGAGAGAGAGAGGAGGGGAAGAGAGGAGGGGGAGAGAGGAGGGGGAGAGGAGGGAGAGAGAGAGGAGGAGAGAGAGGAGGGAGAGAGATAGGAGGAGAGAGAGGAGGGAGATAGAGGAGGGAAGAGGAGAGGGAGAGGGAGAGGAGGGAGAGAGAGAGGAGGGAGAGAGGAGGGAGAGAGAGAGGAGGGAGAGAGGAGGGGAGAGAGAGGAGGGGAGAGAGGAGGGGAGAGAGGAGGGGGAGAGAAAGGAGGGGGGAGTGAGAGGAGGGGGAGAGAGGAGGGGAGCGAGAGAGAGAGGGAGAGAGAGGGGAGGGGGAGAGAGGAGGGAGAGAGAGAGAGATAAATGTGTGGGGGAGGTATTGGTGCATATTTTAAATCAAATGAAAGGGTTCTGAATGACTCCCACCCCTGTGAGTCCTTGGGGGCTGGGAGTGTGTGAGCTGGGGGAGGGGATGTGAGGTGGGGGGTGAGGTGGGGGGTGGAAGATGAGGTGGTCTTTAACAGCAGCCTGCCTCAGAGTCAGAGAAACAGGAAATGAGGCAGGCAGACAGATTGGGAGCATACTAATGTGGCTGAGCTCCGGTGTGGCAGAGAGCCACAAGCAGGCAGACAAACTGGCAGGAGGGCTGGGAGTGACAGACAGACAGACTGGCAGACAGACAGGCAGACAGGCTGGCAGGAGGGCTGGGGGAGGTGACAAACAGACAGACAGACAGACTGGCAGACAGACAGGCAGACAGACAGACAGACTGGCAGACAGACAAACAGACAGACTGGCAGACAGACAGACAGACAGACTGGCAGACAGACAGACAGACAGGCTGGCAGGAGGGCTGGGGAGTGACAGACAGACAGACAGGCTGGCAGGAGGGCTGGGGAGTGACAGACAGACAGACGGACAGACTGGCAGACAGACAGACAAGGCAGACAGACAGACTGGCAGACAGACAGACTGGCAGACAGACAGACAGACTGGCAGACAGACAGGCAGACAGGCTGGCAGGAGGGGCTGGGGAGTGACAGACAGACAGACTGTCTTGACAGAGCTGAGGAGTGTGCTTCCTGTCTGTGTTAAGGTTTAACCACAGCTCAGTCATCTCCACATGAGGCAGATGGGAGTCTAACTGTGACTGTGCTCTTGTTCAGACAGAAAGGAATACCTTTCATTTCTTGCCATAACTGCACATTTTCCTGTTGCCAGATAAAGGCCAGCTATTCTGTAGCATCAAACATCTATCTGGTCTATGACTGAAAGATAAATGAACAGAGAGTATGTTTTCTGAATATAACCAAGCTAAAGGTAGAACGACCAGACAGACATGGAGAGAATCTGAACTCTCTGAAGACAAATTGCAGCCAGCATGTTGAGACTCAGTACAGAGAGTATGGGTCCATGTGAATCTGTTAAAGACTCAGTACAGAGAGTATGGGTCCATGTGAATCTGTTAAAAGACTCAGTACAGAGAGTATGGGTCCATGTGGAATCTGTTTCTTGTTTTTTATAAAGA
>CM059318.1:17932000-17939500 GCA_030340685.1 Protosalanx chinensis
GAGATATGGAGAGAGAGAGATAGAGGAAGGGAGAGAGGGGAAGAGAGAGATAGGGAGGGAGGGAAGGAGGGAGGGAAGGAGTTTAGCATTGTTGCATTGTTTAGCTCTTGAATGAAACTTAAATTGTATCGACACATTCTACTTCTTTCATTAAGATCTGTTTACTGTCTGCATCTCAGTCGTGTCTGTGTTGGTGTAAACCTACAGTAGTGTTAAAACCCCAGCTTGTGATGTGGATACCTGTTTGAAATCCCAGTGCAGGTGCAGGTTTCTTTGTTGAGCCAGCTTGCAGTCCTGCAGTGTGGGGAAGCTCTCTGATCCTGGGTCCACCAGACAACGACTACTTCTGTAGCTGTGGGAACTAATCCCTCCCACGAACAGCTCTCCCTTGCTGCTGTAGTAACAATGCTGTGTGTGTGTGTGTGTGTGTGTGTGTGCATGTATGTGTGTGTATGTTTTTTGTGTGTGTAAGACATAGCACATCACGTCAGGTTAGATCGTATTGTATATTTTCGATTGATACAAAATAAAAAAGAAATCATGTTAGATGTTCATCGTATCACACACATGGTATGATGTCATATGATGTCATACAGCATCATAACAGCAACAGGGTATGAGTAACCTACCTGTGAGGGGAAGAAATGACACTTGTACAGGATAGGAAGATTCCCTGGGACCGGACCATTATCCACACAGAAGTTAGGAAGAAGCGTGTTCATTAACTGGGGAGAGATATCAGGTATTTACTATTACTTACTTTCCTACAGGTACACTCTCTTAAGGTTCATGTTGTTTAATTGTAACTTGTTTAACTGAATGCTGGCGGGCTAGTGATCAGAAGGTACTCAGTTTGAACCCCGGCTGTGTCAACATGACGTTGTGTCCTCGGGCAAGGCACTTCACCCTACTTGCCTCAGGGGGGGAATGTCCCTGTACTTGTTGTAAGTCACTCTGGATAAGAGCGTCTGCTAAACGACTAAATGTTAATGCAAAGCACAGTTCTAATCCAGAGCATCAGAGAGCAGAGGGAGCTGCCTACCCCTCCGTAAGCAAGCAGGCTCTCCCACTTCTCCAGCTGAGGATAGACATGGTCCAGGTACCACTGGAACGGTTTGCATTTCAGCTGCTCTCTCAAAGCCTTCCTCTCCGAGACGTCTCCTATGTCAAAGCCATGATCCTGCAGTTGTGTTCAGACATTATATTATATATATATATATATATATTTACTTTAATATATAAGTAAGTTAAATAAGTTAAATCATCAACGATCCACAAATCATTCTTCAACACGAATGCAAATGTCCGCTTATCCTGACAGACTTTGATTTCACTCTTTTCAGTTATACTTTCAGTTACTTCGACGTTTTTTCAGTCCAGTTATACTGAGGCTGACCTTTATGGGCAGGTTCCAGGCAATGTTGACGTTGTGTTTGTAGTCGTCCATCCAGATCTCAGCTACCCTCAGAGCGTTCCTCTTCATGGTGGGGTTCAGATCAAGCAGGTAGGGCTTGTGGGCTCTCTCAATGTGGGCGATCTTGGAACAGGGCACCACCTCCACACTGCCCCCACAGAGCCACACCTGCAGGCAGGGGACAACACAACACCAAGACCATCCACTGGTCCTTCAGAAAACGCTTTGTGTCGAGGAAGACAAGGTGGTGAGAATGGAAATGATATAGAGAGTTTGACTGCTGTTCAGGTCAGTAAGGAGAGATTGTGGAAGATTGTGGAATGTTTTGAAACAAGCTGAAACATCTGAGGAGCAGATTCATCTTTAACTCACACGGATCCCCAGTTCCACATTCTCTCCTCCGTAAACTTTCATCCCTCCATCCAGTCCTCCGATCTCTGCCAGGAACTTCCTGTCAGCCACTAAGATGCCCATGACAGAGGGGCTCCTGTGGAGGGAAACACTTCACAGTTCACATCACACTCTCTCAGTGATGTCACCTTCTCTCAAGCATGACATCACCCTCTCTCAAGAGTGACATCACGCTTTCTAAGAGCCCACGGTTCAAAGTTAATTAGATGTTGACTGGTGACAACAAAAAACGTTTGGAAAAAGAACAGTAAAGTACTAGAGTAAAGCAGAGTAGAGTACAATAGAGTACAGTAGAGCCCAATCCAATATAAAATCCAATTAAAATCCTGCCAAAGAGGGCTGCACTTTTTTGGCACAACTTACTTCCCAGGCTTGGTGTAATCTTTGAGCTTGTACCAGTCTGGTGGGAAGCTCTCATACATACACCAGAGAGCCCAGTCGAAGGCGTGGGCGAAGGGGTGGTATAACTCCACCTGGAGAGTGTCATAGTGAACCTTGTCAAACACAGGGCTCACCACCACCGTACGATCCTCCTGAATACGGGCCAGCAAAGGCTCCGCCCTGTGGGTAGGAAACCAGGGAACAACTCAGTCTGAAGGGCTTCAGTTCAGAGTTGATTTAAGTGTATTTTAGATGGATTCAACCCCAGTTTAACCACCCTGAGGTTCAAACCCACCACCCTGAGGTCCAAACTCACCACCCTGAGGTCCAAACCCACCACCCTGAGGTCCAAACTCACCACCCTGAGGTCCAAACCACCACTCTGAGGTCCAAACTCACCACCCTGAGGTCCAAACCCACCATCCTGAGGTCCAAACCCATCATCCTGAGGTCCAAACCCACCACCCTGAGGTCCAAACCCATCCCCCTGAGGTCCAAACCCACACCCTGAGGTCCAAACCCACCATCCTGAGCTCCAAACCCACCACCCTGAGGTCCAAACCCACCATCCTGAGCTCCAAACTCACCACCCTGATGACTAAATGTTAGAATAATTTTTAGTTATCTTATACTGTATTTGCTGATACAACTTTCATAGAATTGATAGAATTGTAGCTTTTTTATGTGCTTTTGGAGAATGTGCTTTGCAGAGAGGACCTACTTTGACTGGAGATTACCATTTGGTTGATGATCTGCAGGACTGGGGTTGTGTTGAGGAAACCAGGCCCAACTCAACAAGCCATAAAACAGGCTTCCACGAGAACATTCTTGAATGACATTTATTTTGATTGATGTACTATGATTGTGTGAAGACTGATACTTTGTGAACTGATGTAATAAACGAGGTACCAGAGAGATGTGGGCCAGATCAGATTTGGGATTGCCATAAGCACATCTCTGCTGGTCTCCTCATGAGTATATTTTAGACGTGTGTCTTCTTTCTTATGCAAATATAGATTTAGATTGAATCTAACACCAAACCCACCACCCTGAGGTCCAAACCCCACCACACTGAGGTCCAGACCCACCACCCTGAGGTCCAAACCACCACCCTGAGGGTCCAAACTCACCACCCTGAGGTCCAAACCCACCACCCTGAGGTCCAAACTCACCACCCTGAGGTCCAAACCCACCACCCTGAGCTCCAAACCCACCACCTTGAGGTCCAAACCCCACCATCCTGAGGTCCAAACCCACCACCCTGAGCTCCAAACCCACCACCCTGAGGTCCAAAAACCCACCACCCCTGAGCTCCAAACCCACCACCTTGAGGTCCAAACCCACCACCCTGAGCTCCAAACCCACCACCTTGAGGTCCAAACCCACCATCCCTGAGGTCCAAACCCACCACCCTGAGGTCCAAACTCACCATCCCACGTTGACTTCGATATGAGCATCCAGAATGGCCACCACATCTCCTGTGGCGATCTTCCACCCTGAGATACGAGCCTGGGTCAGTCCCAGCTGCTTCTGGTGGCTCACGGTCCTTCAGCAGCTCTGGACGCTGGGTGTTGACCTGCCTCACGTAGGCCTGCAGCTTCTCCCTAAGTCCTCTGAGGTCAAACACACTCACACTGATCAGCTGTGGCCAGGGGACATTGAGAAAACACACCTGGACACAAGCCTTTACTTCAGACACACCAAACGGCAGGTTGGGACACATGTAAGCTTCACAACAGTAGTGACAGTTGTTCTAAAACTCTGACATGTATGAAATTAAATGTTCCATGTGTCCATAAAAGTCCAGGACTTTCACTGTATTAAGTTGATTGGACCTTGTAAATGTACTCCAGCATACCTATTCTGTAAAGTAATGCTGAGAGTTTTGAGGAGAGAAGATCACCCACCGTGGAGCTGTGATCGTCCACCAGAATGATCTCCTTCAGTAGGTGAGCTGGGGTTGTGGCGGATGATGCTGCTGATGGCTCTCTGGATGACAGACAAGGCCCTCATCCAGGTAGATCAGTACCACACTGATGCTTGGCAGGGTTTTGGATAATCCTTCAACCAACACCTATGGAGGGTATCAAGAGCGTTAAAAGATGCGTTTTAATCCGTCAGTTGTGCTGCTGGTTAAATTTAACCGCAGTTTGTTTAAAACTTTCTGGTTGTGTGTAGCGGAATGATTCACATCACGACTACATGTTTGCTACCCTTTGTCTCTCGTATCTGGAATCTCTCGATCTAGAGGTGTTTGATCGCTCAAGAAGACGTTGTAGCCGTATTTCTGGAACAACCTCTCCGCTTCTTTCTGTTCGTCCTCCGACAGCCCGTCCCCCCACTTGGCGAAGAGCTCGGACATGGGGAACAGTTTGGGTGCTACCTGCCCGACCTTCAGCGCTTCCTGCTCGACCTTCACCCCTACCTGCCCGACCTTCACCCCTCCCTGCTCGACCTTCACCCCTCCCTGCTTGGCCTTCACCCCTCCCTGCTCGGCCTTCACCCCTCCCTGCTCGGCCTTCACTGTAGCAGTGATCTTCATAGGCGAGGCTTGGATGTGTTGATTGGAGGATTCTATCAGTTTGTCTGCACAGAAATAGGATCAAAGTAGTTATATTCTTTTCTTAGTTATATTCTTAATCTTTTCTTAGTGGGTAAAATATCACTATTCACACAAGTTGTGAAGTCTGTGTGCATTTATATATTTTTTTAAATATTTGTAATGATTGACTTGTGCAATGATAGTGGTTGGCTACAAGCCATCACAGACATCAGAAAACAAATGAATGAGTCACATGAGAGTGAATGAGCAGACACACCCACCAACACCCCACACCCCCCCCCAGAAACCCACTGCACTCTGCCACTTTAGCACACAACACTTTGAAAACTTACTACTGTGATTTATGCACCACTGTTTACACTACTGTGTATATACCCCCCCCCCCCCCACTATATTTACCCATTCCACTCTGTACCTATGTAATTTGTACTTCCATGTTATTTGTATCATTTGTATTATTTGTATCATTTGTGTCATTTGGATTATTTGTTTATCTGTATCATATCTGTAGTGTATTTGACATTGTATTCATTTTTTATCAGTATGCCACATATATGTTCTATGTTTGCTCATTTCTGCCAGTGAATTCTATGTTTGTTAATCTTGCATAGCGAATAAACCCCCATTCTGATTCTGATTCTGATGTTTTAAGAAATGTGTTATGTTCCAAAATTAGGGTTGTTTCACAGTGTCATGAATAATCAATCAATCTCAAACGTGGTTTAGAATTTTCATGAAATTCACTCACATAGCTGGTTGATGTTGTGTTCGATCCGGTTCAGTCTCCTGATCACCCGCTCCTCTCTACGGTCCTCTGTCACCGGGTCTGTGATCGGTTGACCGGATCGGTGCGATCCAGAGCCGGCGGTGTGCATCACATACATGTAGATGACCAGGAGGATGACCCCAAACACCATCCCAGCCGCTACCAAACCCGTCAATCTCATTTCTCTGGATTAGAGCGTATAGTAACATCTACCATACAGCAATAAAAAAACATTATTTTGTATTTAAAAAAACTACAAAGTTGATATTGAGTATTAGTCAACGGGAAACCTGCTACAACGAACTAGATTTAAGTACTGGACCAGTAATATTGTGTTCACTCCATACCAGAGGTTAGAGTCCTGCAATAAAGCGCTGTTATCTAAACAGAGAAGATAGTGCGGGTCAATTTGTTGTGTCACAGCGACATCCAGTCTGCTTTTCCTGGGAAAAGGGAATACAAGGTGGCCGGTGGATCCAGCTGAGGGGGTGCAGCACATGGCACAACACCAGGAGCCTGGACTCATGATCCCCATACCCATGTAAAATATGAATACATTCATACTGCAGTTAACATCACGAAGACATTGATAAATCTCTCATTCTGATTTCCACTTAAGAGCACCGACATAAAACAAAGCAACTAATATGAAGAATTACCATTAAACCATGGGAAATGGTTTAGATAAGGATCTTTTATTTATTCATTTATGTACAGAGAAGTTGTAAAACAGTATTTCAGGGCCTGTGGTGGCTGGTAAGAGCTGGCTAACTGCTCAGAAATTGACGGTCTTGGCCGGCTTGGTCTCGTCCGGCTCCACATCCAGGTAGCGGAAGCGTCTGTGGCGACGCAGGATCTCGATGGCCTTCTGCTCCACAGAGGAAGGAGCGATGCCCAGATCCTCCAGCCCGGGGAGACCGGGGTACTTCATATCTGTGGTGTGGAACTGGAGGGATACAAGAGAGGGGGGAGGAGGTGGGGAGGATGGAGGATAGAGGGAGGGAGGGGGCGGAGGATCGAGGAAGGGGGAGGGAGGGGGGGAGTCATCTTGTCAAAAGGATTTTGCTCTCAAACTCATCTGAATTCATTAAGGAATGACATTGGTATTAGTTATTGTCATAAATACATCCAACATCTTGACTTTCTGAATGTCAGACACCTGTTATAGAATTACAGAATGTATTGCGTTGTTAGTATCTATGTGTTTTAGACTAATCTTACCCGGTCTACTTTATCTGGGGTCGTCCATGGCTCAAATGGATTCATCGCAAAGAAACTAGCAACAAGGCTGAAACAGAAAAATTGAAGGTTTGAAAATATCTTGTCTATGTCTTTAAGTTACGTTAACAGTTGTGACAGTACAACAATGAAGTAATTGCAGTGATTGATCTACACCTGGTGCACATACATCATACACACTAGAGGTGAGTAGAGGGGTCAGGGGTGAGGGGGGATACTCACTGGTAGAGGGGCCGAGGGAGAGGGTAGCAGACAAAGGGTCTATGGGCCACAGCGTAGATATACTCCACCAGATCATGGAGGAGGTAGCGGTTCGGTCTGGATCCAGGGAACACAACAGGAAGCAGAATGATCACTGTCCCTGGAAAACCTCCTGTGTTTCTCTACTGGTTCATATTTCCAATGATTCCACTCTGCAGGAGAGCATGTAGCCTCCCTCTCTCTCTCTCCTTACCCCACTAGAGCGTAGGTTCTCCCATTGGCGTCCGGGTCTTTGATAGCACTGATGATCGCCTTGGCAACATCAACAACCTGAGGGGAGATACCTTTGTGACTGACTGGAGAAAGGGGGGGTGGGGGTGTAATATGCAAGTTTGTGTGTGAACATGTTTGGGAGCGTGTGTGCGAGAGCAGGTGTGTGTGTGAGCAGCAGTAACACACTCACATGAACAGGCTGTTTCACGGTCTTCTTGCCCATGCCGATGAGAGGCACAGCTGTCCCAAACC
>CM059318.1:17944500-17947000 GCA_030340685.1 Protosalanx chinensis
ATACATTTTTTTATTTGAAGATAAAATACATTCAAAATAGCCAAACTAACTTTAGGACACAAATTAATCCAACCAGTTTCTAATCTGCCATATTTACAGAAGTATTTACGCAAAGTCAAGTCATTGTTCTTAATTGTTTATTTTTATAGCACATTTAATATTCGAAAACAAATTTGTTGACAGAATCCTCCTCCTCCCTAAGGTACCCCAGTAAAGTGCGAGGGTTCTAATACTGCAAGGCACAAACTATCAAAAAAGATGTCACTAGATATCTCACAGTAAAAAATATCTGAAACAATAGATTACAAAATCTCTCATGAATAAATAACACATGTACAAGTAAAACCTTGTCTAAACTTGATAATAACCTGAACCATTATATTTAACTCTGTAACAATATGTACAAGAAAACAAGTTAATTGTAACAAATCCACCTTATAGGTTATTATTCTTATAGGATTCGTCAAACGAACATGCATTTCCAACCTCTCAAACATCATACATTTGTATTATTATTGTAACTAATTACACAAGCTACACAGAGCTTTAAAACTGTTTTATCAAGCTGTTGAAAGAACATTTCTAATAAAAGCTATCTTTGGCTCTTCTTTTATTGCATGACACACCTTTTCTAAAACTAGATCTCCTGTTAAAGGATGTTCACCCAGGAAGTAAAAAACATGTTGCAGCCAAGCTGCTTTGGTCCAGCAGACAGGCTAATCTATACACACAATGTAGACCGCACAAGACTGACCTATACACACACTGTAGACCGTACAAGACTGACCTATACACACACTGTAGACCGTACAAGACTGACCTATACACACAATGTAGACCGTACAAGACTGACCTATACACAGTCTACACTGTACAAGACTGATCTATACACAGTCTACACCGTACAAGACTGACCTATACACAGTCTACACTGTACAAGACTGATCTTTACACAGTCTACACTGTACAAGACTGACCTATACACAGTCTACACTGTACAAGACTGATCTATACACAGTCTACACTGTACAAGACTGATCTATACACACTGTAGACTGTACAAGACTGATCTATACACAGTCTACACTGTACAAGACTGACCTATACACAGTCTACACTGTACAAGACTGACCTATACACAGTCTACACTGTACAAGACTGACCTATACACAGTCTACACTGTACAAGACTGATCTATACACAGTCTACACTGTACAAGACTGACCTATACACAGTCTACACTGTACAAGGCTGAACTATACACAGTCTACACTGTACAAGACTGATCTAAAATACAATATTTTAAGGAGAACGTTTTATCTTCATCTCTGTGTTGTGAGATGTTGCTTGCTTGTACATCAGTCATGTTTCCACGGAGACGCCCACTTCCTCCTCCAGTCCCTCAGTCAGGATTTACATGTAGTCATTTAGCAGACATTCTTTTACAGCAAGTACAGGGACATTCCCCCCTGAGGCAAGTAGGGTGAAGTGCCTTGCCCAAGGACACAACATAATTTGGCGCAGCCGGGAATCGAACCGGCAACATTCTGATTACCAGCCTGATTCCCTAACCGCTCAGCCGCCTCCTCCTTCAGTCCCTCAGTCAGGATACTACATGATGGGAGGTAAACATTGAGACACTTCCCGAATCTCCCCGTCACTGCCGAGCACTTCCTGTTGGGGTTTGATGATGATGTGCACGGGCCTCTCCCCGCCTACTTCCTGCTTGGTGTCCATGGAGACCCTGGCCACGCCCTCACACACCTCCTCCTCCGCCGACGCACCAATGGGACGCAGGCGGCCTGCAGAGGTCATGTTGCTGTTGGTCGTCAGCTTGTTGTCATGTGACTCGAGTCTTTCAGCTGTGGGGCAGAATCACAGCACATGTTTACATGCTGGTCGCTACGCAGACATAGATTGTTGTTTTATTAAGAGTAGACATTCTTGGTGGCAGCCAAAGTCAGCACTTTCTAAACTATCTTTACAATGTGATGACACATTTCCCTACTTCCCAACACTGGCTAACTCTTTATTTGAACAGTGAAAATCAAGTTCTGTTGATACACTTTCAACAAGTGTAAGTAACCTTCAGAGTTGAAGGAAACCAAACTCAGATTATTATAAGACTGAGAATAAATTATAACTAGAAGACAAGGTTATAGTAGGAGGAAGGTGGACCAAATTTTAGTTAATTTTTTAACTCACCTGTTCTGTTCCCAACTATTTTCCGATACGTCTGTTCAAAGTTGTTTTCTGTGCTGCTCGTGACGTCTGACGTCTTCCTCATCACGGGGCGTGTCCGGGGGCGGGGCTTATTAAGGCGTGACTCCTGAATCCACTCGTGCTGCATGGCCTCATCAGGAGTCAGACGCGTCGCAGGATCCCATCTGAACACCAGGGGGCAGACATTCATACAGAGCACACAGTTCTACAAAGGTGAACCAGTTTATAACAACTCAAATATGACTACTATTACGAAACATCTCTGTTGTTTTATATG
>CM059318.1:17952000-17967050 GCA_030340685.1 Protosalanx chinensis
GAGGAGGAGGTAAACGAGAGGAGGAAGAGGAGGAAGAGGAGGAGGGAGGGTGGAAGAGGAGGGGGGAATGAGTAAGAGGAGGAGAGGAAGAACAGAAAGCAGAGAAGATAAGGAAAATAAACTCTTTTAACAATCTAATGTTTTGTTTGGGGTCATGATGCTATGGACTTTTCAACCAATCAAAAAGCTTTGTTAGTGCCCCTCCCCCCCTCCCTGGCTGGCCCTGTCAGGTACCTGTGGGGGACATGGGCAGCCTCTGACCCTCGTACACCTTCTCCTGTTTGTTGCCGAGGCTCCTGGTGTTGATGGAGTCTGAGAGAATCTCGTCTGAGGATCCAAACCTTGTGGAGAACTGGGTCTGTTTGGGCCTTTCATCCTGTCAACCACGTTACACGTTACACAGAGAACCTCCACAAGTGATTGGTCCTTGGCTTTTTGTGGGCAGTCTAGTTAATGAAACTCTCTCTCTTTCAGCCTCTGTCTCTCTCTCTCTTTCAGCCTCTGTCTCTCTCTCTCTTGCTCAGTCTGTCTTTCTCGCTCTGTGTCTTTCTCTCTCTGTCTCTCCATCTCTCTGATCTCTCTGTGTCTTTCTCTCTCTGTCTCTCCATCTCTCTGATCTCTCTGTGTCTTTCTCTCTCTGTCTCTCTCCATCTCTCTGATCTCTCTGTGTCTTTCTCTCTCTGTCTCTCTCCATCTCTCTGATCTCTCTGTGTCTCTCTCTGTGCTGTACTTTACCCTGCTGCTGTTGTGGACTGCAATTTCCACCTCCTGGAGGACAAATAAAGGTTCATCTAATCTAATCTAATCTTATTGGTGTGACAGAGTTTGACCTCCTCCTGGTCTCTTGTCCCCCTCTCACCTGGCAGCTCAGGTAGGTGTTCTGCAGGCCCTTGTTGTTGATCTGAGGCAGGATGTTGTCAGACTGCTGGTGGAGTTTGGCTGAGTTGACCACCACCTGGATCACAGGAGGCTCCAGCTGAGGCAGGGTGGCTGCACCTGGGCCAAACTTCTTTACAACACAACAAAAAAAAGGAAACAAAAAATACAAGATAAGACGGTTAAAAACAGGCTTCTGAGATCATTTCCTGAAACTGGTTCCAGCCAATTACTCTTGTGAATTTATAATCTGTATTTCCAGCTGGATACATGTATCATTATCCTAAGGCCAGGTATTGAATTGAGATATGGCAAAAGACTGATCCTGCCCCATCTGATTGCTTCTGTCTCTAGGCTGTGGAGGTTCAGATGACCAAACCCTCCCAGGCTGGAGGATGGAATTACTGCTCCCTGAGAGAGGGCTGCCTGTTGGGGGATAAAGAGCCAGACCTGGGGCCCTGACAGGACCTGTCACCACCACTACTGTGGGCCAGCTGAATAGAGGCAGGACTTCTATTCTGTACCTGCCATCCTCCTTGCTGCCGCAGCAGGTTTACACGTGTCGCTGCCCTGGACACGATAATGACGGAGAGAAGAGAACCCTGGCCTACTCTGAACCCAGGGTCAGAGGTCAAGAGGTCGTACTGGTCCTAGCATAGATCATATGACCTTGTGGGTGTATAGATTCTCCCACAGCCCAGCTCTCTACTGTTACCCCAGAAGGACACACACACACACGTGTCCCCGGATCACATCTGGACCAAGACTCTTAAGTGACTCTTAAGATTCAGAGTCAGAGTCAGGGTCAGAGTCAGAGTTAGAGTCAGAGTTAAGATTCAAAGTCAGAGTAGGAGTCAGGGTCAGAGTTAAGATTCAGAGTCAGAGTTAAGATTCAAAGTCAGAGTAGGAGTCAGAGTCAGTGTCAGAGCTAGAGTCCGGGTCAAAATTAGAGTCAGTGTCAGAGTCAGTGAGAGTCAGAGTTAAGATTCAGAGTCAGAGTAGGAGTCAGAGTCAGTGTCAGAGTTAGAGTCAGGGTCAAAATTAGAGTCAGTGTCAGAGTCAGTGAGAGTCAGAGTTAAGATTCAGAGTCAGAGTAGGAGTCAGAGTCAGTGTCAGAGCTAGAGTCCGGGTCAAAATTAGAGTCAGTGTCAGAGTCAGTGAGAGTCAGAGTTAAGATTCAGAGTCAGAGTAGGAGTCAGAGTCAGTGTCAGAGTTAGAGTCAGGGTCAAAGTTAGAGTCAGAGTTAAGATTCAGAGTGTGTGTGTGTCCTCTCCTCACCTGGGAGCAGGTCCTGTTGGAGGTCTGGTGACTGCTGTTCGTCAGGTGACGCTCTGATAGGGGGAGGCCTTCTGGTCTGGCTGACTGGAGAATACAAGGAGAAACAGCCAGATGGTTGGTGTGTTTCACTGTGTTTGTCCGTCTGTGTGTGTGTGTGTTTATGACAGTATGTGCGTGTGAGTGTGTTGGTCAGTAAGTGTGTGTGTGTGTGTGTGTGTCAGGCACGACAGCTTAATCGGACGGCTTGTGTGATGGCTGTAGTGAAAGACACCATATGTGGAGACTAAGACCACAGATGGACGCAGGCTAAATACACACACACACACACACACACACACAGCCTGCCTGGCTACACACACACACAGCTTGCAGTGTGAGGAAGGCAGGACAGGAGGATGTCTGTGAAGGAGGGTAGCTGATTAAGAGAAACTGGACCTGACATCATGATCTAACCAGACAAACAGAGGCATCCAGCGGGCAGGAGAGCCAGCTAACAAGACTTCATCTTTAACTGAGATCTTATAAAGGTATGATGTCACTGGTATGATGTCACTGGTATGATGTCACAGGCAGCCCTTGCAGTCCAGTTTCCCTCTGTTCATCATCTCATCATGAAGTACGACCCCACCCCCCCCCCCCCCACCCCCCCCCCCCCCAGGTGTCCTGACAGCTAACAGTGCCCAGCAGGACCTCTCCAAACTGGGATCACCAGGCAGAGAGTCACACTCTTACTCTGAAGCCTGTGGCACGGTAATGGGGGAGGGAAACCTGAATGAAGCTGCCCCCTGGGGGGTGAGGAGGGTGAGGGGGGTGAGGAGGGTGAGGGGGTGAGGGGGGTGAGGGGGGTGAGGGGGATGTAGGTCACTGTGGAGGGGACAGCTGGGCCCTGAGCAGCACAGACAGGGTGTCTTTAAGCCTGCTTAGTCATCTCTAAACAATAGGAAGCGTTCCTCTCCTAGTTTTGTGTGACACCGTTTACAGTGCGATCGCATTCCACAGAGACTACTCACAGGAGAGGCAAAGTTAGAGATCTCAAAGTGTGTTTGTTCGGTTCTAATAAATAAGGTAAAATAAGGTCTTACGGCTGGAGAGGAGGGTGGGGTGATCGCTTAGGTTTGGAAAAACCTTTGGAGTCTGGTGACTGAGCAGTTAGGGAGTCGGGTTAGTAATAAGAAGGTTCCCGGTTTGAACTCTGGCTGTAGCAACATTAAGTTGTGTCCTTTGGGCAAGGCACTTCACCCTACTTGCCTCAGGGGGGGAATGTCCCTGTACTTGGCTGTAAGTCTCTCTGGATAAGAGCGTCTGATAGATGACTACATGTAAAAAAAGAAACGTGACAATAGTGTCCTGTTGGATTTGCTTCCAGTAGATGAAAACAAGACTCCATCACTGTAGGGCAGAACCTGACAGGACTGCATGGAATCACTGCTGCAGACCTGCTTGTTAGTAACCTCACCAAAACATGTAAAGTATCCCAGGGAGACAGAGTCCTGTGAGGCATCATTTGCACTAATTGTACATACTTAATCACTTTAATCTGTACATTCTGTATCCATGTATATTCTGATTATACTGTTCATACTGTGTATATTCTGAGTATACCCATATTTATTATTATATTCTGTTGTCATAACTGTTTTTCACTTCTGGTTGGATGCTAACTGTATTTCGTTACCCTGTACTTGTACATGTGTAATGACAATAAAGTTGAATCTAATCTAATCATGGCTGGTTGTAGTGGGAGTGGGGATGGTGGGCGTGGGGGGGGGGGGGGGGGGGGGGGGGGGGGGGGGGTTAGGAGGGTACACAGGTGAGCAGTTTGTCTAAATATCTTCATGTTTGCACACTATTCTGAGAAACCAAACAACTTTGTCTGTCTTACTGAGGTCCCTGTGCTATGCACACATTCTAGACTAAGTGAAAATAGTGGAAAAACTTAGTGGATTTTTGGTGAATCTAAAACCAGCCTGTGTGATCATGTTTACACTGTGGCTCTTCATCAGACGGGTGGTGTTTATCTTAACAGAGAAGTTATGCGATAGTAACATGTATTAAACACACTGTTACCGGATAATAAGGCTACTGTGAAGTCACGGATATCAGATGAATAGTTTGAAAAGTTCGCACTTTGAGAGTGTTCTTACGCGTTATAACATCATAACATGAATATCACCTCACCTTGATTATTTCGGGGAACATGTTGATATAAACAATGTCCTTATAGTTGTTAAAATATATAATCCAATCGTTCCGTTGACCGCAAGTGGGAAGAAGAGAAAAAAGTCAAATCGGTGAAAACATGTTCTGAGTTATGTTGAAGAGTCTGTGAGCTTCGGCAGACGGAGCGGAACACCCAGAGAAAGTTAGATGAGTGATCTGGCGACCCTGCGCCTCTGAGACTGAAGTTATGGGAGCCCCGTAGCCCTGCTCCTCTGAGACTGCACACCAAGTGATGGGAGCCCCGGCAGCCCTGTTTGTCACAAAGACCATGTGGAGCGCATGTAGGGTCAGTACTGCTGCCGTCAGAACGGGGAGATTACTGACAGAGCCAAGCTGTTCACTCAATTCACCTTGACGACTAAATCCTTGAAGCGGCCACCTGTTTCAGGTTTCCCATCTGACTGACAGCTTGAACACCTTCAACACTGATTTGTTTTTGTCCTCTTAACTGTCATGGACCAGATAACAGTGTGAGTGCTGCCGGGTTACATCAGTCTGGCACCGGCAGGTTTAACACGGGTGAGCGCATTCTCTCACACACCGCTAGGTTAGTGTGTAACACACCGCTAGGTTAGTGTGTAACACAACTCTAGGTTAGTGTGTAACACACCGCTAGGTTAGAGTGTAACACACCGCTAGGTTAGTGTGTAACACACCGCTAGGTTAGAGTGTAACACACCGCTAGGTTAGTGTGTAACACACCGCTAGGTTAGTGTGTAACACACCGCTAGGTTAGAGTGTAACACACCGCTAGGTTAGTGTGTAACACACCGCTAGGTTAGTGTGTAACACACCGCTAGGTTAGAGTGTAACACACCGCTAGGTTAGAGTGTAACACACCGCTAGGTTAGTGTGTAACACACCGCTAGGTTAGAGTGTAACACACCGCTAGGTTAGTGTGTAACACACCGCTAGGTTAGTGTGTAACACACCGCTAGGTTAGTGTGTAACACACCTCTAGGTTAGTGTGTAACACACCACTAGGTTAGTGTGTAACACACCGCTAGGTTAGTGTGTAACACACCGCTAGGTTAGTGTGTAACACACCTCTAGGTTAGTGTGTAACACACCGCTAGGTTAGAGTGTAACACACCACTAGGTTAGTGTGTAACACACCGCTAGGTTAGTGTGTAACACACCGCTAGGTTAGTGTGTAACACACCGCTAGGTTAGTGTGTAACACACCGCTAGGTTAGAGTGTAACACACCGCTAGCTTAGTGTGTAACACACCGCTAGCTTAGAGTGTAACACACCGCTAGGTTAGAGTGTAACACACCGCTAGGTTAGTGTGTAACACACCGCTAAGTTAGAGTGTAACACACCGCTAGCTTAGAGTGTAACACACCGCTAGGTTAGAGTGTAACACACCGCTAGCTTAGAGTGTAACACACCGCTAGGTTAGAGTGTAACACACCGCTAGGTTAGTGTGTAACACACTGCTAGGTTAGAGTGTAACACACCGCTAGCTTAGAGTGTAACACACCGCTAGGTTAGAGTGTAACACACCGCTAGGTTAGAGTGTAACACACCGCTAGGTTAGAGTGTAACACACCGCTAGGTTAGTGTGTAACACACCGCTAGGTTAGTGTGTAACACACCGCTAGGTTAGTGTGTAACACACCGCTAGGTTAGTGTGTAACTGATTCACTTGGACACTTTAAATGTCCTGAACACGGTTCATTTCATGCTTGTAGAAATTCTCAGGCTCACAACAACAATGCATCACCTCTTACACAATGAAGTTCTGTAATCAGAAACCCAGCCTCCCCCCCTTAACTCCATATCAATGATGTAAGGTTTTAAGCCATTTTTCCATGGGCTAATCAACGCTGAGCCTCAAGGATGAGAGGAACCCGCTGGTCACAGGGAGCCTAGCTGCTTATGAATATGACTGGGCTGGTTGTTAGATAACAGAAGGCCACTCCAGTAATCAGGACAGGCCTCTAAGGATGAGCCTCCCTGTTGGTGGAGAGCTGTTTGGGCTCAGTCACACTCAGACGGGCCTCTTAGCCTCCTGGTCCCCCTCCTCACCAGCCCTGTGGCACTACACACTCCGCCTTCAGATCAGCACCGTCTCAGAATAAGAATCTGTTTTTATTCAACATGTAAGTTGCACAAACACGGAATTGACTGCGGCTGGATGGAGCAAACAAAGAACAAATATTTCTGATTGTTTACTGATAAGTAAAGAAACATAACAGTCACATAAACCTCGTCCAGATGCTGTCATGCTGCTGATGTCAGCAGTCCTGAGTGTGCTGTGTGCGTTTCCTGAGTGTGCTGTGTGTGTTTCCTGAGTGTGCTGTGTGTGTTTCCTGAGTGTGCTCTGTGTTTCCTGAGTGTGCTGTGTGTGTTTCCTGAGTGTGCTGTGTGTGTTTCCTGAGTGTGCTGTGTGTGTTTCCTGAGTGTGCTGTGTGTGTTTCCACAGAGGTGCTTCCCTGCTGTAACTTAACACTCCCTCCCACCCAGTCACATGACTCTGTAACTTGCACCAAAGCTCCAATACTCTGGAGTTCATCCATCTCTTTCTCTCTCTCTATCTCTCTTTCTGTTTCTTCTTAGTCTCTCTGTCTGTCTCCTCCTCTCTCTCCTGCATCCAGGAGACTTGATAAGCAGACCTGAACCCCACTATGCTGAACCCACTGTGCTGAACCCACTGTGCTGAACCCACTGTGCTGAAGGGTCATGAACCCACTGTGCTGAACCCAGTGTGCTGAACCCACACTGTGCTGAACCCACACTGTGCTGAAGGGTCATGAACCCACTGTGCTGAACCCACTATGCTGAACCCACTGTGCTGAACCCACTGTGCTGAAGGGTCATGAACCCACTGTGCTGAACCCACTGTGCTGAAGGGTCATGAGCCCACACTGTGCTGAACCCACTGTGCTGAACCCACTGTGCTGAACCCACTGTGCTGAAGGGTCATGAACCCACTGTGCTGTACCCACTGTGCTGAAGGGTCATGAACCCACTGTGCTGAACCCACTGTGCTGAACCCACACTGTGCTGAAGGGTCATGAACCCACTGTGCTGAACCCACACAGACACAGTAGCCAGTGAGACAGTCTCAGAGTGTAATAATGGATGTTGTGTTAATGAGCCTGTGTTTGTCCAGGGAGGCTGAATCCAGCAGAGACTGCATCCCTGCTCAGTCAGTCTGCCTGCTGGTGTTACCACGGTGACCACGCACACTGATGTAGGTTACTGTCACCACGGAGACCACGCACGCTGATGTAGGTTACTGTCACCACGGAGACCACGCACGCTGATGTAGGTTACTGTCACCACGGAGACCACGCACGCTGATGTAGGTTACTGTCACCACGGTGACCACTCACACTGATGTAGTTTACTGTCACCACGGTGACCACGCACGGTGACCACGCACGAGAGAGACTACAAGAGAGAGAGACTACAAGAGAGAGACTACAAGAGAGAGAGCCTACAACAGAGAGAGACTACAAGAGAGAGACTACTAGAGACAGAGACTACAAGAGAGACTTCAAGAGAGACTTCAAGAGAGAGAGACTACGAGAGAGACTACAAGAGAGAGACTACAAGAGAGAGAGCCTACAAGAGAGAGAGACTACAAGAGAGAGACTACAAGAGAGAGACTACAAGAGAGAGAGACTACAAGAGAGAGAGACTACAAGAGAGAGACTACAAGAGAGAGACTACAAGAGACAGACTACAAGAGACAGAGAGACTACAAGAGAGAGAGACTACAAGAGAGAGAGAGACTACAAGAGAGCGAGACTACAAGAGAGCGAGACTACAAGAGGGAGAGACTACAAGAGAGAGACTACAAGAGAGAGAGACTACAAGAGAGAGCCTACAAGAGAGAGCGAGACTACAAGAGAGAAAGACTACAAGAGAGAGACTACAAGCCCCAGTCCCCCCAGTTCCTCCTACCTCAGGCTGGACTCGGTGGGTTCTGTGTCCCTGGCCGCCCCAGCAGCATCCTTGGAGAACAGCAAAGCCACAGCAGGAAGGTGAGCCCCCATCTCCCCCCCTAGCAGGACTCATCCATGCTGCCACCCCCACACCCAGCCTCAGACCCACACCCAGCCCAGCCTAAGGACCTCAGTCTGGGCTCGCAGACACCCCCTCACTCTGGGAAATCACAGTGGTTCCTTATTAAACTTGTAGTTTGTCTTTCCAAGTCTTGTGTGTCTGTTGGTTCAGTGGATGCTTCTCTTCCTCTCTCTCTGTAGATTCCCTTAAATGTGCGTCTGCTTCCTCCACAGGTCAGACACTGTCCACAACATGCCGCTTCCTGGTGCGACTTTATTCCTTGTTTGACCTCAGGTAGCTGGGATTTCTTCTTCTCTTCCCGGGTGGGTCTTTGTTCCTGGATACACAGTCTGTGAGCCAGGCAGGCAGACAGGTAGGGAGGCAGGCAGACAGGCAGGGAGGCAGGCAGACAGGCAGGGAGGCAGGCAGGCAGACAGGCAGGCGGTGTGTTTGGTTGGCAGCCTGGTAGCCTGGCAGACTGGGATGCAGTTCCTGCTGCTGCTTGCAGAGTGAATGTGGTGGCATCAGCTGATCTGTGGAGAGGACTCAACAAGGGACCCATCTCAGTCGGAGACACAGCAGCGGGGGCTTGAAGCTGGGCTTCCTGTCACAGAGGCCTCCAGGGGTGGCTGGGGGGAGGCAGGGGGGGACAGAGCCCCCGGGGGCGGAGGCAGTGGAGGGAAGGATGCAGTGCTGTGGTAATGGGGCACCCTGGGAGAACCCACTGACTGAATCCATCCCTCCCTCTACCCCCTCCCTCGCAATTCTCCCTCTCTCTCTCTCTACCTCCCTCCCTCCATCCCTCCCTCTCTCCTCCCTGTGCCTGTATCCTGGAGACTGATTCGCTAGATGTCATATTAACACAGCGCCCCTCATCTCCCCCTCCTCTTCTCCTCTCCTCCCTTCCTCCCTCTCCACCTGCTCTGCTGCCTCCCCCTCCAACACACCCCCCTCCGCCCCAACACACCCCTCTCCGCCCCAACACACCCCTCTCCACCACATCCTGCTCTCCCCCTGACACCACCGCCTTGCCCTGCTGACAAACTGAAAGGAGATCTCCCCCACCCCCCCACCCGGCTCCCCCCTACCTCCCCCCACCTGACCGCTGTGAGGCCTGAACACACTGACCCTGGGTCAGTCCTGAACACACTGACCCTGGGTCAGACCTGAACACACTGACCCTGGGTCAGACCTGAACACACTGACCCTGGGTCAGACCTGAACACACTGACCCTGGGTCAGACCTGAACACACTGACCCTGGGTCAGACCTGAACACACTGACCCTGGGTCAGACCTGAACACACTGACCCTGGGTCAGACCTGAACACACTGACCCTGGGTCAGACCTGAACACACTGACCCCGGGTCAGACCTGAACACACTGACCCTGGGTCAGATCTGAACACACTGACCCCGGGTCAGACCTGAACACACTGACCCTGGGTCAGATCTGAACACACTGACCCCAGGTCAGATCTGAACACACTGACCCTGGGTCAGACCAGCACAGGATAGAAGGCTTCTCTAGTAGCAGAAACAGTCAAAAAAATCTGGGTTCCGCACATGCGTGTGTGTTTGCGTGTATTCACTCATACGTGTGCGTCACGCAAAACTTTGCTCTTTCTAAACAGTGATGTTCTCCGAAGCACACGCCACAACCTTAACCACGACCATCCAGTCAGTGACATCACATGAACTCCTGTTTTTCCAACCTCTCCCTGCCTTCCTCCATCGCCCCTCTAAGTCGCAGCTCTAAGTCCAGCCTGCATCTGTCTGTGTTTCCGGCCTGCAGCTTAACCAGCACAGGAATACCTAAGCAGCTTGCTGGATGGAGCCAGCAGCAGCTTATAGATCAGGAGTGTCAAACTCGTGCCATCGCGGGCCAAAAGGCTGCAGGTTTTCGCGTCAACCAAGCCCCATCTACACCAGCTGATTTCACTAACGAGTTTCTCCAATTAGTGAAATCCAACTCGTTAGTGAAATCAGCTGGTGTAGGGGCTTGGTTGGCCCGCGATGGCACCAGTTTGACACCCCTGTTATAGATGCTGTCTTCTCAGGCGACAGGCAGCCATCAGAACAAACACACACAGACACAGGTCAGTGTCTCTGGCAGAGAGGACTGTGGGTCGTGACCTCTCAGAGGCAGCATCTGCTGGATCTGACAGCTGGGTCAGGGTGGATGACAGACAGGCACCCTTCCAGGTGAGGATCAAGCTCCTCACAGACATGCAGCCACTCAGCCAGCTGCCAGGAAGGAGTTCAGCAGGTCACATTAGACAGCTTGGGGGGGGGGGAGCAAAGCTGGAGGGGTTTAGATGAAAGATTAAATCAAACAGAACCTTTAATGCAGGGACAGTATTTAGAGTCACTTCCACTTTGTAGTTTAGACATTCCAGCAGTAGTGTACAATAAAATAAGGGTGCATACATTCGAAAATTGAAAAGCGTTTTCACAGAAGGGTCATAGAAGACCCAGAGGAGGGTCACAGGAGACCCAGAGGAGGGTCACAGAAGACCCAGAGGAGGGTCACAGAAGACCCAGAGAAGGGTCACAGGAGACCCAGAGGAGGGTCACAGAAGACCCAGAGGAGGGTCACAGAAGACCCAGAGGAGGGTCACAGAAGACCCAGAGAAGGGTCACAGGAGACCCAGAGGAGGGTCACAGAAGACCCAGAGGAGGGTCACAGAAGACCCAGAGGAGGGTCACAGAAGACCCAGAGAATGGTCACAGGAGACCCAGAGAAGGGTCACAGGAGACCCAGAGAAGGGTCACAGGAGACCCAGAGGAGGGTCACAGGAGACCCAGACACTCACACCTTCCAGCCAACACAACAGTCTCCCCCTCCAGCTCGTCTTAGCCACAGACGTGGCTGATAGATCCGGAAGGGCTTGAAATAATTCCTGTAAAGCCACCATACTGTTTACATTCATTCATTTAGCAGACGCTTTTATCCAAAGCGACTTACAGTAATTACAGGGACATTCTCCCTGAGGCAAGTAGGGTGAAGTGCCTTGCCCAAGGACACAACATCATATAGCACATGATGCACAGCCGGGGATCGATCTCACAACCTTCCGATCATGAGGCCAATGCCTTAACCATTGAGCCACCTGACCCCCTGTTTAGATTAGAAGCATGTATTTGTGTACTGATCCAGACAGAAATACTGTTGACAGCCAAACCTAAGTGGATTGTAACTAAACAGGAAGGAGTTTGCACACGACACAAGGAGTAAGACTGTGTGTGTGTGTGAGTGTGTGTGAGCGCACGTGCAGTTTGCATTCCTACGAGAGAGACAGTGATGAAGGGGGTAAGTAAGGGTTGAACAGTGACCTATCCTAACCACCCTTCCAGACACACCCAGACCAGCCAAATCTCCCCCCTTCTTTAATCTCTGCTTCAGACAAATGACAAGTAAGGATGACCCAACTGAATCGTGATGCAGCAGAGTCAGACGTGACAGAGCAGCGATCCGGATGTGGGTCAGTAGGTTGGTGTGTCAGAGAATCACTTCTGCCTTGATTGTGTTGAGCGCCTGGTGTTCCAGACCACAGCCTCTCTCTCTGACATCACAGCCAATAGAACAGAACACTGCGTTTCCTCTCTGATTTCAGGGACCAATCAAATCATCTCGTCCTCCCCTCTGGTCTATTCCCTGCTCCAGCACACCTGATTCAAATAAAGGGTCATTATGAGGCTTCCACCCTTCTAACGACCCATTCATTAGAATCAGGTGTGCCGGAGCAGGGAAACATCGAAAACTGTCAGGACAGCGGCCCTCGAGGACCAGGATTGGTGATCCCTGATTTAAATCAACACAATGACCCAGGAGCACCCGCCAGAGAGACGGAGCCCTCTGGGTCCTAAACTCCACCCACCCCAAAAGGAAATGGAAATAGAAAACATCTGATAATACGATCAATAAGTCAGCTGCTCCTTGTCCTCTGTGGAAGACCAACAGCAGGAGTCTCCACAGGCTCCGTAGCATGATAAAGGACAGCAGCCCTGGGTACGACCTGCTCAGCCCCCCCTGGGTACGACCTGCTCAGCCCCCCTGGGTACGACCTGCTCAGTCCCCCTGGGTACGACCTGCTCAGCCCCCCTGGGTACGACCTGCTCAGTCCCCCTGGGTACGACCTGCTCAGCCCCCCTGGGTACGACCTGCTCAGCCCCCCTGGGTACGACCTGCTCAGCCCCCCCTGGGTACGACCTGCTCAGCCCCCCTGGGTACGACCTGCTCAGCCCCCCTGGGTACGACCTGCTCAGTCCCCCTGGGTACGACCTGCTCAGCCCCCCTGGGTACGACCTGCTCAGCCCCCCTGGGTACAACCTGCTCAGCCCCCCTGCCTTTCTGAGAAGTGACACAGGGGTCTTAAAAACAGGACAAACACACTAAAACCTGTTTTTATCCATCATGGGCTGTAAGGACTCTGAATAGAGACAAGACATTAAGCAAACAATTAAGAACTGTAACATATGAGATGTCATATAATTGATCATTTCTTGTTTTTATGTATTTTTATTGTGCAATTAGTTTTAGTTCTTTGGCCCTGATCAAATGTGGCACTTTAATTTAATTGTACTTCAAGTCCAATGACACTAAACTTCTACTCTATTCTACTGAAAAATCATAATGACTCATTCTACGCAGCACAAACTTACAGAACCCCTTTACCATCCCAGACCGTAAAAGACCACAAATCCATCAAAACAACACAGCTCCTCTCTTGCAAATAACAATTCTTACCAATCTGAATATTTACTGTGCCGTTACCTCTCTCATGCCAGGTCAAAGGTGATGGTGGGTCCCTGGAGGTCTTACCTCATCACCCCTGTCCTCCTCCACCAGACTCTGCTCTCCCTCCTGGGCATGTGACCCGGACCACGGCCCCATGCCGGTCTCAGGTGGCCCCACAGAAGGTCAACTTGTCTTGGGAAGGCAGGAACACAAGAGGACCTCTGGCTCCTTCAGTCACTGTATCAGTCTGACTGTGGCCTGAAGCTGGGGCACACTGAGGAGGAGTGGAGGAGCTCTGTGTGTGTGTGTGTGTGTGTGTGTGGGTGTGTGTGTGTGCGTGTGGGTGTGTGTGTGTGTGTGTGTTGGTGTGTGTGGGTGAGTGTGGGTGTGTGTGTGTGTGTGTATGGGTGGGTGGGTGGGTGTGTGTGTTGGTGTGTGTGGGTGAGTGTGGGTGTGTGTGTGTGTGTGGGTGTGTGGGTGTGTGTGTTGGTGTGTGTGGGTGAGTGTGGGTGTGTGTGTGTGCGTGTGTGTGTGCGTGTGTGTGTGTGTGTGTGGGTGTGAGCCTGAAGTTGGCCCACTCCAGCCCTATCATATTAGGCTTGGCCCTGACAGTGATCTGTCTGCCCCAGACAACACCTGGTCTGGGACAGACACTCGAGGATGGAAGCCTGGAGCAAGTCAGTGAGAGATGGAGGGATGGAACAGAGAGAGAGAGAGAGAGAGAGAGAGAACAGAGAGAGAGATGGAGGGAGAACAGAGAGAGAGAGAGATGGAGGGAGAACAGAGAGAGAGAGAGATGGAGGGAGAACAGAGAGAGAGAGAGATGGAGGGAGAACAGAGAGAGAGAGAGAGAGAGAGAACAGAGAGAGAGAGAGATGGAGGGAAAACAGAGAGAGAGATGGAGGACTTGAACAAGGACACAACGTCATGTTGACACAGCCGGAGTTCGAACCAGGAACCTTCTGATTACCAGCCCCACACCCTAACCACCTGTGCCACCTGAGTCCCCAGTACAGCTGGACAGAGCAGCTCTGGTAAGACGAGCATGGTGATGTCAGTGTGCTCCTCTATCCTGCAGGAGCCTGCTGGTCTCTGTCACCTGCTCTGTTAGACGCAGCAACACGATCCTGCCGTCACACACAACACACAAAGGACACGCACAAACTTCTGACAGCGCTCCATACACTCCATTCACTTAAAACACAATCTCTGCTAATTGACAAGGCAATTAACTCTGCTGTGGCTGCAGTGGCATGGTGTCACTGATAATGCTCCCTGTGTTCAGAGCAGGCCAGGTGTGTGACTGTGTTCAGAGCAGGTGTGTGACTGTGTTCAGAGCAGGTGTGTGACTGTGTTCAGAGCAGGTGTGTGACTGTGTTCAGAGCAGGTGTGTGACTGTGTTCAGAGCAGGTGTGTGACTGTGTTCAGAGCAGGTGTGTGACTGTGTTCAGAGCAGGTGTGTGACTGTGTTCAGAGCAGGTGTGTGACTGTGTTCAGAGCAGGTGTGTGACTGTGTTCAGAGCAGGTGTGTGACTGTGTTCAGAGCAGGTGTGTGACTGTGTTCAGAGCAGGTGTGTGACTGTGTTCAGAGCAGGTGTGTGACTGTGTTCAGAGCAGGTGTGTGACTGTGTTCAGAGCAGGTGTGTGACTGTGTTCAGGCTTCATCACTCTGCTGTGTTCTTCTAGTGCAGATCTGGTCTCAGATAAACAGCTGTTAATTTGAGCCCAGGCAGCTTAAGGTGTAATCTGGTAATACGCTATTCAGCCTGCTGCCACCCTGCTGAACAGGGGTCAGAGGTCATCTTTCTGACAGTCCTATAGGGAGGGACTATAGCTGAACTTATTCTGATCTCATCTTATTTAATGCTGTGAAGTTTCTCCCAGATGGACTGTTGTCACTGCTGGGCACGTGGATGTT
>CM059318.1:17967550-17970050 GCA_030340685.1 Protosalanx chinensis
TACACCCCCCTGTCCTCCAGCCTCCAGGTGTGGCCTCTACACCCCCCTGTCCTCCAGCCTCCAGGTGTGGCCTCTACACCCCCCTGTCCTCCAGCCTCCAGGTGTGGCCTCTACACCCCCCTGTCCTCCAGCCTCCAGGTGTGGCCTCTACACCCCCCTGTCCTCCAGCCTCCAGGTGTGGCCTCTATACCCCCCTGTCCTCCAGCCTCCAGGTGTGGCCTCTACACCCACCTGTCCTCCCAGCCTCCACACTCACCTCTCCTGCAGTTTCTTCATCTCCATGTCCCTCTCACTGATGAGCTCAGAGATGCTCACAAAGTAGTTGTGCTCCAGGTTGAGCAGCGTGTCGGAGGCTGGGGAGTGGATGAGCTTGTGGTAAACTTCTGCAAAGTCCTCGTCCCAGCTGGGCTCTTCTGGACAGGCATGCTCCAGCGTGGTCTGAGGACACGGGAACACGGAGAACATGTTATGACACGTTATGACAGGGAGAGAGGAGGAGATGGAGAGAGAGAGAGAGAGAGAGAGGAGGAGATGGAGAGAGAGAGAGAGAGAGGAGGAGATGGAGAGAGAGAGAGGACATGGAGAGAGAGAGAGAGGACATGGAGAGAGAGAGAGAGAGAGGAGGAGATGGAGAGAGAGGGAGAGAGAGAGAGGACATGGAGAGAGAGAGAGAGAGAGAGGAGGAGATGGAGAGAGAGGAGAGAGAGAAAGAGAGGAGGAGATGGAGAGAGAGGAGAGAGAGAGAGGACATGGAGAGAGAGAGAGAGAGAGAGAGAGAGAGAGAGAGGAGGAGATGGAGAGAGAGAGAGAGAGAGAGAGAGAGAGAGGAGGAGGAGATGGAGAGTGAAAGGGATAGAGGTTGTCGTATCCACTTTTAGCATGTACATAAAACAGTATTGTAGAATGTGAAACATCCTCTATTAATAAAAGCGTTGGAATCGTTATGCAACAACCATGATGGGGCCATTAAAAGATCTTTGCAGTTCCTTAAAATACACTGAATGGCTTCCCGAGGAACGCTATGGTGCAGCAGAAGAATGTTAATGGTTATCCTGCATGTAGCAGAGCTCTGGGCAGGCAGGGGGGGGGGGCAGGGGGGCCGGGGGACACAGGGGGCATGGGGCTGCATGCCAACTGCTTTTTATAAGCGTTGGAGCAAGTGGCAGCAGAATTTGAACTGTGAGGCCTCTGATGTGATGGCAGAGCAGATGAACAAAGACACTCAGGAGGTGAAAACAAGCTTTGATCACAGAAGAAGAGTTCTAATGAGTCCCGGCTACAGTGATTCTCCATATGCAATCTGGTGTGATGATATGGGTCCTTTCTACTTTAAAAAGATAAACTATGTGTGTGTGTGTTAGACTAGGACTGTGTGTGTGTGTTAGACTAGATTGTGTGTGTGTGTTAGACTAGACTGTGTGTGTGTGTTAGACTAGACTGTGTGTGTGTGTTAGACTAGACTGTGTGTGTGTGTTAGACTAGATTGTGTGTGTGTGTTAGACTAGACTGTGGTGTGTGTGTTAGACTAGACTGTGTGTGTGTGTGTTAGACTAGATTGTGTGTGTGTGTTAGACTAGACTGTGTGTGTGTGTTAGCCTAGACTGTGTGTGTGTGTTAGACTAGATTGTGTGTGTGTGTTTAGACTAGACTGTGTGTGTGTTAGACTCTGTGTGTGTGTGTTAGACTAGACACACACAGACTGTGTGTGTGTGTGTGTGTACCTCACCTCACTGTAAGACTTGGCCCATGCGTTGGTGAGCTGTGTCAGGTCCACCTCTCCTGAGGTCAGCCTCTTGCAGGGCCACTTCAGCCTCTCTGTCGTAGTCCTGGATGGTCTCTCTCTGTATGAAGCTGGACAGAGACGACTTCAACTCTGCAGCACAACACACACACACAGTGGAGCATCACAACACACAACACACACACAGTGAAGCAACACAACACACACACACACAGTGAAGCATCACAACACACACACACACAGTGAAGCATCACAACACACACACACACAGTGAAGCATCACAACACACACACACGAACAGTGAAGCATCAGACACACACACACACACAGTGAAGCATCACAACACACACACACACACACACAGTGAAGCATCACAACACACACACACACACAGTGAAGCATCACACACAGTGAAGCATCACACACACACATACACACACAGTGAGCATCACACACACACAGTGAAGCATCACAACACACACACACACACACACAGTGAAGCATCAGACACACACACACACAGTGAAGCATCACAACACACACACACCACGCAGTGAAGCATCAGACACACACACACACAGTGAAGCATCAGACACACACACACACACACACACACAGTGAAGCATCAGACACACACACACACACACAGTGAAGCATCACAACCACACACACACAGTGAAGCATGAATCTTGATTTGACAAGTCTAGAAAATAATGCTGACATGGATCGTACCATTCTCCACAAAGCAGGGATCTTGTG
>CM059318.1:17975050-17987550 GCA_030340685.1 Protosalanx chinensis
GTTACTGTACTGTTACTGTACTGTTACTGTACTGTTACTGTACTGTTACTGTACTGTTACTGTACTGTTACTGTACTGTTACTGTTACTGCAGAGTTACTGTACTATTACTGCAGTGTTACTGTACTGTTACTGCAGAGTTACTGTACTATTACTGCAGTGTTACTGTACTGTTACTGTACTGTTACTGCAGCGTTACTGTACTATTACTGCAGTGTTACTCTAGCATGACTCCTGTGTGAAACTCTTCTGTGTCAAAGGGTAACTCTGTTGATTTGTGACCTCCCTCGCTCCCTCGCTCCCTCCCTCGCTCCCTCCCTCCCTCCCTCGCTCCCTCCCTCGCTCCCTCCCTCCCTCGCTCCCTCCCTCGCTCCCTCCCTCCCTCGCTCCCTCCCTCCCTCGCTCCCTCCCTCCCTCGCTCCCTCCCTCGCTCCCTCCCTCCCTCGCTCCCTCCCTCCCTCCCTCCCTCGCTCCCTCCCTCCCTCCCTCGCTCCCTCCCTCCCTCCCTCCCTCCCTCGCTCCCTCCCTCCCTCCCTCCCTCCCTTCCTCCCTCCCCCTCCTTTCTCCCTCCCAGACAGTCTTCCATGATGAGTGCAAGTTCAAGGAGACGTTGCTGCCAAACAACTACAATGCGTACGAGTCCCTCCTGTACCGAGGCTTCTACATGGCCCTCAGTAAACATGGCCGCCTGAAGAGAGGCAGCAAAGCCACCCCTGCCATGACCGTCACTCACTTCCTGCCTCGGATATGAGCTCAACTAAACCACCTGGCCATAACTCACTAGATTTGCACATGTGGATTCGTTTCCCAGGTAATAATACGATACTGTATACGCTAAAATAAAAAAAAATGACTGCAAAAGAAAGAAATACAACTCTATATGATGATAGGATTCATTCAGTCTTTATATGTATATTTTGATAGCTTTTTTTTAAACATACGGGAAATATACTTTGCTGCTTTTCTTGTTTTCAGTGGTTTTGTTACGTAAAGAGAGGCAGTGTTGGGCTGTGTCTGTATCGGTGCACACCATAAGTGGAGGAGCTTTGGCCCCTGTCAGAGTGACAGTTTAAGAAGTGACACCGATAGCTTTTATTACCTCACAGCATTACAACCCTGGATGATAAAAAAGTAGTCTGCATGACGTTTCTACAGAGAAGAATGTCTGGGTTTACACTTACATGTAGTCATTTAGCAGATGCTCTTATCCAGAGCAACTTACAGGTACATTCCCCCCTGAGGCAAGTAGGGTGAAGTATCATGCCCAAGGACACAGCGTCATGTTGACACAGCCAGGGTTCGAACCAGGAACCTTCGGATTACTAGCCTGACTCCCTAACCGCTCAGCCACTCTGCTGCTGACTCTATCTGGAAGAGCAACGCAACTAGAGCACTTCCTAAATGTCAGGTTAACCTTCCCTAGGGGGAGGAAGGGGAGGAGGGGGGAAGAGGGGGAGAGAGAGGGGGAGGAAAGAGGAGGGGAAGGGGGGGAAGGAGGGAGAGAGGGGGGGAGGAAAGAGGAGGGGAAGGGGGGAAATAGGGGGAGAGAGAGAGGGGGAGTAGAAGGGGAGGGAAGGGGGGGGAAGGAGGGAAATAGGGGGAGAGAGAGAGGGGGAGGAGAAGGGGAGGGGGAGGTGGGTTAGGTAAGGAAGGCCAGAGTACCACAGGCCTCCCTCCTGCATGTCAGGAACGTGGTCAGAAATAGGGATGACATGACCCTGGTGACGCTCCCACCCAGTGGAGCTGCCGAATTCCCAGAGGGACACAAGGATCCTCTGTTTATTTTCTTTCCATAATTACATCAGTTAAGTAACTGAGACAAAGCTCTGGATGTCCCCTGTGGATCAGGCAGTAAAGGGGGAACAGGAGCTTTGCATTAGCCCTGCTGTAGTCCTACAGCAGCCTTACAGTAGCTTTACAGTAGCCCTACAGTAACCTAACAGTAGCTCTACAGCAGCCCTGCTCATTCTAATAGGCTCTACTTGTAGGCCTTTGACAGGAAGGTCAGGTTCAGCTGCTGACTGAGATGATGACTGAGATGATGACTGAGATGACGCACACAGAA
Organism: Protosalanx chinensis; assembly: GCA_030340685.1. Lineage (NCBI taxonomy): Eukaryota > Metazoa > Chordata > Actinopteri > Osmeriformes > Salangidae > Protosalanx > Protosalanx chinensis. Next base: position 17,977,115 of record CM059318.1, read on the forward strand.
TGCCTCTGAAGGTCTCTACTCATCATCAATCTCTTTTCCCATGCTAGCGACAGCAGAGATGCTATCAGGTCCATTTACCTTGAGTCAGGAACAGCATTGTGTAGCTCTGCTGGGAACATGGGTTTATTCTGCAACAGAGGTAAGCAGACAGACAGGAAGTAATGCAGGCAGGCAGACAGGCAATAATGCAGGCAAACCTGCTGTTATGCAGCTAGGCAAGGCAGGCAGCCAGTAAGATATAAAGGCAAGCAGGCAGAGACAGATAGTCAGAGAGACAGACAGTCACGCAGATAGACAGTCAGGCACACACAGAGAGAGACAGACAGTCAGGCACACACAGAGAGAGACAGACAGTCAGGCACACACAGAGAGAGACAGTCAGGCACACACAGAGAGAGACAGACAGTCAGGCAGAGAGACAGTCAGGCACACACAGAGAGAGACAGTCAGGCAGAGAGACAGTCAGGCAAACACAGAGAAAGACAGACAGTCAGGCACACAGAGAGAGACAGACAGTCAGGCACACACAGAGAGAGACAGACAGTCAGGCAGAGAGACAGACAGGCAAGCAGAGAGAAGCAAAGATCGGAGACAGGAAGGTAGCCTGGCAAGAAACAGGCTAAAGCCTTTTGTCAATGACCTCATCAACTCTGATTCAAATGAAGCCATGACATCACGCTGCAGGGAAAGTGCTAAGTGTTGTGCTTGGAAACCGTTGATGGAGTGAACTTCCTGTAAGCGATCAGACACAGGGAGCCTCATCACCTAACATCCATCCTAAATGCACTGATCTGAAAGAACTGCATCAAAGAAACATGAGCATTTTGTTTTTATGGTTTGTATCCAAACTATCTAAGATTGTATTTGAATCTGGTCTGGTGAGCAGGCATGAGGAGGGGTCTGGAGGTGTGTGTGTGTGTGTGTGTGTGTCAGCAGCCTGGGTTCATTCTCAGTTTTATATTCCTGCAGTGAGGAGAGAGCTTTCGTCCTCTGAATATCCCCACACCTTTTCCAAACATATACCTCACCTTCTGCCTTAGTTCCAGTATTTTCAAATGATTGTAAATTAGTTTGAAACAACAGACTTAACCAATCTACTACGACAAAGTATAAGAATAGTAATATATAAAACAACGGTTTTCCTTTTATTTTTGTACGTATGTGCTGTGCACAACTTGGTCAAACTGTATAACTGAGAATAATAATAAAAATGTTTTTTAAAAGGTTGTTGTGCTTTAATGTTGGCTTTAAAGGATGACATTATTTCTCTTTATGTTGGTGGACAAGTGGCCTAGTTAGGCCAGTGGACCGTATTATCATTGATCCTCTTCAAAGTCTGAAGTAAAGGACCCATCTTAACTGGGACGTGTCCTAACACAAACCTGGGATTCCGCCTCTGGCATGTTCTGATTAGTCTTGTCTACATTCCATTTAAAGCTCCCAGTCTAAAACATGAACCACTACAACTGGCCCTGGAACAGCTTGACTCACTGTGGGTTTTGTCAATTGTTGCGTCACGTCCGGTCTGACCAATCAGATGGCTTTGTGGGTCAAGACCTGTTTTATGATTTACCGTCACCAGATGACATCACAGGTGCATGCAAATACCATCCACGGTCACCGGCCTGTGTCCAATCACAGAAAGGTTTCAACAGGAGCGCCAATAACCTATTAGATGCGGGGGCGGCAGAAAGTTTCCCACGAAATGTAAATAGAGCAGAAGTCCCACGTTCTGGATTAATCATACCATGTTGGTTTGGGGCAGCTAGCTACGTGAGAAGAACACTGGAGTTTAAACGAATTCATATCCAGTTGAAAAACATTAAAACAAAAAACTAAAACGAGCTCGTTTTTTAGATACAGCCTAACTTTTGGACTTTTTTTTCTCCATACTGAACTTTTACGCTCGTGCTGGACTCGAGGATCTGACACTGCGTGCGCGTGAAGCCTCTTCTCCACCATGCAGCCGTGTGCTCTCCTCCTGCTGCTCTCTCTGCATCTGTCTGCTTTAGTGATCTGCAGACCAGTGGAATGGGACCGGTTCCTGCAGCCCCGCAAACCTCTTCATCCGCACAAAGTCAGCAGTGATCTGCTCTTCAATGGAAACTTGAGTGTTCAGTTAAGGAGACTGATTAAACACGACTCTCTAGGTAGGTCTGTCTTAATCTTGTAGCAAGATTATTTTCTATTAATGTCCCCCATTAAGATGATTTGTTGTTAATACATATTTTTTTTTAAACGAATTGTCTAAAACATAACTTTTACATTGATCATTGTTTCATATTTTATTAAATCGAGCTAATGCGAATACATTGACATTTCCCCCAGTTATGCTGCAAACGAAAAAGGATTCAACAAATGTTGTGTCAATATTTGATTTGAGAAAAAGGCGATTCCTATGCGTGGACATTGACGGAGAACTATTTAATTCAGTAAGTATAATACGATGATTATTATTATTTTAAGTGAATCTGACACTTAATATTACATCTCTGGTTTGACAAACAGATCAATTTCTGCGTGAAATAACGCTTCTTAGTTTAGTCTCTAACTAAGAAAGAAATCAAATGAAGTATTTGTTACTTTTCTCAATTAGCGGATTGTGAACAGAGAGGATTGCCTTTTCCAGTACCAGGAAGAGCCGCTGGATGACTTCCTGTCCCGTTCTTCTGGCCTTGAGGCAGACCTCCAAGCCTCCTCTGAGAAGACCGGAGATGTTCTGCTCTCAGGAGACCCTCAGAAGTCCCTCACACGCTCCTCCCTCCTCCTAGCCAGGGTCCTCCTTCCTCAGATCCACAGAACCAGGAGGAGTGGCCAGGTGTCGGACCCATCTGACCCGCTGGAGAACCACCGGCCGCCCCGACGCAACGGGGAGCCCAAACCTGACCTGCGCCAAGGACAGTCGGACAAGGAACCGCCTGGAGCCGTCTCCAAGGAGACCATCACTTCCTGTGACGATCCCTTGCAGGTGTTGCATTCCAACGGCCCTGTTAGTCCAATTAAGACCAACATTGAGGACCGGACAGAGAAAGATTAAACAGATAAAATAAGAGATTTACCTTAAGACAAATTGAGACAGATGTTGGGAGTTTCAAAAGACTCAAGTTTTGGTTGATGACTTGGGTCATCAGGGAATAGAGGGGCCATCGAACTATGGGGATAGTTTTATGTCCCTGTTTGCTCGAGTCAGTGGTTTGAATCAGTGGTTTGAATCAGTGGTTTGAATCAGTGGTTTGAATCAGTGGTTAAATGAAGTGGCTCTGAAAACCCTTGAGAACATCATGGATAGTTTGAGACACACTAGACATGCTGAGTTCCAGGAGGATAAAGGATGCTGATGGTGTCACAGACAACTGAGACGGTTGGAAAGACCAGTTTATGCAAGTTTGGGTGACTGGACACTTAAATATTTGCATTGGGAAAGACAGGACACTGTGCAGAGCATGGGAAAATACTGCCAAAGAGTTGGACTCTCTCCATTTCTACGATTAAAGTCCAAAAACGTCAGTTTAGGGGCAGAATAGTGGCCCTGCGGTGGTTAAAAAACACAGAAATACACGTTTAGTAAGACACACTTATTTAAGAAAAGTCCGTTGTCTAATATTTCCCCCTCTTCAAATGAAATATGAATTCCTTATCATACAGACCTCATGTCCTATAATAACTGTTGTAACCTTATCATATTCCAGACAGAGGGCCCTTGTTTTAGGAATCAGGGGGAGGTTTGGTGAACATGAAGTGTCCTACTGTACCTTGACCCTGACGGTTACATTTTAAACAGGGCTGCCATTGAGCCCAATTATGTTGCAATATTTGTTTTCCGATAGATATTTATACGTTTGCTAAAGTAATTAAAAATTATTGTCCTATTTAAGATGTTGAATGTGTTCTTTGTCAGTGAATGTCTTAATGTTTTAAGCAAAGTCACGGCTAAACGGTGACCTGGTGAGGCATGTTTGTTTTTCAATTATAAACGAAATAATGTTTAAAAATTGTTCATTAAAAAAAAACATTCTGGAAACATAGATGTACGCACAATTTTGATCACTTAAAAATTTGATCCAGGAAGGTATAGTGATTCTGGAACAGTGGTTATGGAAGAGTTACTGGCACTGGGCCAGATCAAACAGGTCTCCAGGTCAGGGGTGTCATATCCTGGTCCTCCAGGGTCACTGTCCTGAAGGTTCTAGAATGATGTTTCACTGCTCCAGCACACCTGATTCTAATGAATGGTCACTATGACCACAGAGCTTGAGAATGACCCTTCATTAGAATCAGGTGTGCTGGAGCAGGGAAATCATTCATCAATCATTCTAGAACCTTTAAGACAGTGTGGCCCCTGAGGACCAGGGTTGGACAGCTCTGCTCTAACACTAACCCTCCCATGCTTACACACTAGCCAGCTTCAAGATGCTGTTAAAAACTAATGTTTTTAAAATAGCTTTTATGGATTGTCAGTAATATTCTACTAGTTTTTTTATTTGGGTTATAGAAAAGCGCATTATAAATAAAATGTGTTATTATTATTATTATTATGACCATTTCTAAAGTGTTGGAATGAGGCAGTATAGAACAAGGACATGTCCCTAAATAAATAAATGGTGAACATCACAACACTTCAGTCTGTAAAACTGTGATCAGGTCCTCTGACTGCCTCCTGTATTCCTGCACATGGTGAATATGTTGCCTGCCAAGTACCTGCCAGTGTTCAGGTGTGGATGCAGACAGGATATTCTGGAGATGGGACACCTGAACACAGGTGAACACACCTGAACACACCTGAACACAGATGAACACACCTGAACACACCTGAACACAGATGAACACACCTGAACACACCTGAACACAGATGAACACACCTGAACACAGGTGAACAGACCTGAACACAGGTGAACAGACCTGAACACAGGTGAACACAGGTGAACACACCTGAACACACCTGAACACACCTGAACACAGATGAACACAGATGAACACACCTGAACACACCTGAACACAGATGAACACACCTGAACACAGATGAACACACCTGAACACACCTGAACACAGATGAACACACCTGAACACAGATGAACACAGATGAACACACCTGAACACACCTGAACACTCCTGAACACACCTGAACACAGATGAACACACCTGAACACACCTGAACACAGATGAACACACCTGAACACAGATGAACACAGGTGAACACACCTGAACACAGGTGAACAGACCTGAAAACAGGTGAACACACCTGAACACAGGTGAACACAGGTGAACACACCTGAACACAGGTGAACACAGGTGAACACACCTGAACACACCTGAACACAGGTGAACACACTTGAACACAGGTGAACACACCTGAACACAGGTGAACACAGGTGAACACACCTGAACACAGGTGAACACACCTGAACACAGCTGAACACAGATGAACACAGGTGAACACACCTGAACACAGATGAAAACAGCTGAACACACCTGAACACAGATGAACACACCTGAACACAGGTGAACACAGGTGAACACTATTGAATACAATAGTACACACCTTTTTATATGAAAATTCAAACACTTGTGTATTAATTTGATAGTCTGATAAAGTATTATAAACATGCTCTAATGTTGTGGGGAGTCATACGAACCGAATTAAGATTCTAAGTGAAACTGTGAAAACAAATAAATAGTGATTTGTATATTTGTACAGCAGTGCTTCAGAGTGCAATGTTTATTTAGTTATTTCTTTACATCTTCAGTGTTTCATAGCATGAACCTGAGTGGTAGATTCAAACTAAACATGTTTAACTAAAGCTTAATTTAGTTCTTCAAGATCATCCTACCATCATCCTTACATTTACATTAAGTCATCTAGCAGATGCTCTTATCCAGAGCAACGTACAGTAAGTACAGGGACATTCCCCCCTGAGGAAAGTAGGGTGAAGTACCTTGCCCAAGGACAGTGTCATGTTGGCCCAGCCAGATTCGAACCTGCAACTTTCTGATTACTAGCCCGATTACCTCACCACTCAGCCACTTGACATCCTCCCTCCATCCTCCCCCTGTCTCCCTCCCCCCCCCCCCTCCCTCCCTCCCTCATCCTGGCTCTCTCCTCAGTCCTGTATGTGGTCTCTCCTGTTGACGAACACGCAGCGTATGACAGTCACCGATACACCGGCGTCCCCTTGTGTTACCGTGACGACGAAGCGTCCGATTCCCGTGTTGGGACAGAGAGACAACACGTGTTTCATGTCTGTCTCTGCGGGCAGAGAGCATGCTAGTTCCTCCACCATGTAGCGCACCGCCACACGTATGAAGGCTCCGTGTCCCACGATCAGAGCGTGGGCCTGGGTGCCCTGGAGCCCATCATCAGGGTGTCCTAGAGGGGCCTCCGGGCCCCCCTCTGTCCCCACCACCGCGGCCCCCACCGGGGTGGCCCCCTGCTGGCCTTCACAGTGATCAGCCATCATACGCTGGAACATTCTCTCCAGAAAGACTTTGAATCGTTCCTTTACCTACACACAGATAGCAGTGTTTACACCCAGTTAAACACCAGGGAGAGGACATCTGGTTCTACCTCAGTCCCATCTGCATGATCATAGCGCCATCTAGTGGTCATGTCGGATATGTAACACAGCTTTGATCCAGCAGCAGGTTTCCTCACCTGCTCCTGTGTCTCTCCCTCAGGTGGAGTAAAGTCAGGGCACGTCTCTCCAGCTGCCTTAGCCATGTTCCTCAGATCCTCCACCCGCCCCCCCTCAGCTATACCAAAACTCTGAAACACAACAACAACCTTGATCAAACTGGTGCCATCAGGGGGCCAAGAGGGGGCAAGTTTTCCTGTCAACCAAGCCACTAAACCAGCTGATTTCACTAACGAGTTTGATTTCACTAAGTGGAGAAACTCGTTAGTGAAATCAGCTGGTGTAGTTGATTGGTTGGCATGAAAACCTGCCCCCTGTTGGCCCGTGATGAAACCAGTTTGACACCACTAACCTAGATGTTTCCTGTATGCACCTGCCCACCATAGTTAAATCCTTGTTAGTTATTTGCTCACCCTTTCTTTAAGTAAAGCATCAGAGACCATCTCTAAACCACAGCAGCTGCTGTTGTGCTTCACAATCATCTCAGCAGTCTGCAACAAACAAACCAAAAAGACGTTTAAAACGAGATTCTTTACCTTTGAGTCATCATCATCATCATCGCGTGAGGCAGCGTTCCTGACCTGTCTCGCGCGGAGCATGCTGCTGACGAAGATGTTGGTGAAGGTGACGTCACTGAGGTAGCGTCCTGCCGCCTCTGCTTGAGCCATCCCGATCTCTGACAGGGGCGAGTCTATAGCCTGCCCTGCGCGAGAGGGGGGACACAGCGGACAGACACGCGCCAGTTTTGTTAATAAACAGTTTAGACAAATGGCGGAACTGACAAATCATGACATCATAGTTAAGCTTGTCCAAAAGTGGCACTTTACCTTGTAATAGACCATCTTTATTGAACTGTGTTTCACCACTGGGGAAATAAAATAATCAAAAATAAAATACTAAATACTCAACTGATTCAACCGGAAAAAGCTAAACCATATCAATATCACACATGAAGGTAATTTCGTAACATTCTTCAGGAGATCGTCGATTTCTAATAAGACGATCTGATACACACGTTACCGATTGTATACTTCGTCATTTTCTAGATGTGAACCCATGTCATCGTCACACCCCATGACCTTTCTATAGGAGGTGAAGAGCTTTCACCTCTGACCTTTAGATGAACTGGGAAATGTGACACGAGCCCAGAGCACAGCCACTGAATGCACCAAGCATGACATATCTTTTATTATACGGATAATATGACTATTTTCTTCATGAAGGGATACTATAAAGAGCTATCTACGATGGTCGATGCAAAGCATTATTCTATTCTTCAGTTGTCGCATACGGCGAATCGAAAATCATACAGTTGTTAATAGTTATACTGTTAAACCCAATAATGTCACATAAGAATATAAGAACACGTAACACTTACTGTCGAACTATCGTCAAGCCGAACGTAAGCATGTTACGTTTTAGATAAGTTAACGGTAAATTAGTGAATTTAATTTAGACTAAATGAACTTCAGCTGCAATCCCTGACGGACGGAGCGATATTTGCACGAGCCTGAAACCGTTTTGGATTGGATAAGACGCTCTCTCATGTGATTGGCTGCGTCAGTCTGACGTCATGGCTTTAGTGTGTTACAGACGTGGACCAGCTGATCATGGGCATACTTTACTGTATTATACAGAACAGATACTGATAATTAATAATTTAGTTAAAAAAATTGTTTTTAAACGTTCAATTTTTTCTTTTCAAAACCGCCCACCCACCCCCCAAAAAATCAATAATCTTTCAACCTTTTTACACTTTCTTTCCTCAAAACGTAAAATATTGAACCTTTCAAAAAACAAAAGCATTTTTTTCTTATCAAACTTTTCACAACTTTTTAGCCCCAAAACTTTGGAGTATTTGTACTTTGTTACTTACCATGTCTGCTGGTGAGTTTCATGATATTGAACCCTCTCAATCCTCTTCAAGGTTTTTCCTCTCTGTGACTGAAACATCACCTGGACACCTTCTCCACCTGGACACCTTCTCACCTGGACACCTTCTCACCTGGACACCTTCTCACCTGGACACCTTCTCACCTGGACACCTTCTCACCTGGACACCTTCTCACCTGGACACCTTCTCACCTGGACACCTTCTCACCTGGACACCTTCTCACCTGGACACCTTCTCACCTGGACACCTTCTCACCTGGACACCTTCTCACCTGGACACCTTCTCACCTGGACACCTTCTCACCTGGACACTACAAACACTGCAGGGTCGCAAAGATGCTCAAGAAAACAAATGACAGGAACATGAATGTGGTGTCACACTATTTAAAGCAGAAGTTTATTGAACAAAGGTTGTGCAATAGACATTGAGGTACATGATGGGAGTTATAGTGGAGGGAGTTAAAGGAGACTGAAAGAGACATCACTGTGGAAATGCACTTCTGTGGCGAGTTGTTTGATTGGTCAATCCAGTGAACAACATTCTGGATTGGTCACACATCACGACCGCTGGATGGTTCCAGACCAATGGGATGGTGACAGATGCTAGCCCTATCTCAAAAACAATTTGAGGGGGAGGGCATCAACATTCAATGTGATTGTTACAAAGCATGATGAGATCATATTTCCCTGTTACAACGGCGATCAAACAAGTCATACAAAATGTTATCTCTTTCTGTTTGACCCAGGAAGTGCTTCTGAGCTGGAGGTGAACCCCCTCCTCTACTGTGTGTTTGACCCAGGAAGTGCTTCTGAGCTGGAGGTGAACCCCCTCCTCCACTGTATTGAGTCCAGGTGAGAGCCTTGATGGAGCAGGTGTCAGTCAGCCATGCAGAGAGACCTGGAGACCCCCCAACACAGGACAGTTCAGCTCACTACAGTCCTGCTGCCAGTACATCACATACAGGTGACATGAAGTGAGCTTGATGACCTCACAACATCCCCTCCTCTGACTGGGAACACCAAGTCTACATCCAGTGTGTGTGGAGATGGTTTGGTACTCAGGACTGGACTGACCTGCTTCCTCTCAAGGCTCCCTAACGGCAGAGTTTTGAGGTAATGACAAAGTTGTTTTGAACCTTTTTAACCAGTAAACCTGAGGTATAGATATACCGCATTTTTGATGTGACCAAGAAAAAAGAGGGAAAAGAAATAGATTAAAAAAACAGAGGAGAAACATGCTATCTAAGCAACCAAAAAGAAAAGAAAAAAAATAGAAAACAAACCAAAACAAATAAAATAATGTACAAAGAACATTTCCAGTCGAATATTCATGTCATGTTCTTTAACTACCATCTAATTTCAGGATTCTGAACGTATCTCATAAGCAGTAAAATAATTATATTATAATACAAATGTTTATAAAATAGCAGCACACTCAAGTGATACATCACAACTAGGTAATGTTATTCTTCTGTAATATAAGAATGAAACAAAAATCATAGCTTTTAGCAGCGCAAAAAAGGACAATAATAATAAACTCAATAAAAATATTGATATTTTTACAATGTCTTCACACCTAGTCCTCCTCTTCACTTTGGAATACAGTATCTCTAAACACTAGACAGGGTTGGATCTGGCCATGACACCAAACAGACCATACAGGTCTTCTACCTAACACAGTAAACTACATAGTAGATTTAAGAAAAGATCATGATTTGATGCACGTTCAGAGTTTCTGGAAGATTATCAGGGAATAATGTGGAAAATTATGGGGACCAAGAGTGTGTTTTGGTTAGAGACTGAAAACAAATTTAAATGACATCAGTTTGTCAAAAGTGACTTCTTTTGAGTTACCAGTTAAGATGTTTCGTTTTGCCTAACGTGCACAATAAGCTTAATCCACTTCTGAAACAG
>CM059318.1:17992550-18010205 GCA_030340685.1 Protosalanx chinensis
TTTCGTCCTACTCATCAGAAACCTGAGGACTTCTGCTTCTGACAGGTCAACATGCTTCTCTTACACAAACACCAAAACACACGCTGTCATAAGAGATGTTTGGAGAGCGTATTGCACACGCATGTGTTGCACACGCATGTGCTGTCAAAGCAGTTGAGTGTGAAACTGTCTGAAGACACTGAAACACAAGGTCGCAAACGTGCAGGGCAGAACACACACAGACTCAACACACACAAAACACACACACACGACTCAACACACACACGACTCAACACACACACGACTCAACACACACACGACTCAACACACACAAACAGACATCTCTGACATCACTGAAGCCCACCCCATAGACAGACAGACAGACAGACAGAGACGTCACATCTCTGACTGGAGGAGAGGTTGCCAGGATACTCGGAGGAGAAGGAGGAAGTGGGGAGTGATTCTGCCCATGCAGAAAGTCCCCCCCCCCCCAACACAAACACAAATGATGTGCTGATTGGCTAGCGTGCTGATTGGCTAGCGTGCTGATTGGCTAACTAGACTGCCTGCCTTCCCGTAAACCAGCATCTTAAACCTGCCCGCTGGATTAAGAGTTCTCTGTTTTCCTCTTGCACACACACATACGCACAAAGACCACACACACATACACATACATACACACACCCACAAAGACCACACACGGCAGGTGACCTTTGCAGGAACAGAGAATGTTGCTGCCCAAAGCGCAGAGCCGTCTGGGAACTGAGACGTTAAGGGATCCTTTCAGCCTGGTCACCATGTCCAGGTCCTGGTTCAACATGTGTTCTGTGTTTCCTACTCACCATGTCTGTGTTGGTGATCTTGGCCAGCAGCTCTGTCACACTGTCTCCCCACTGAGCCTGCTCTGCTGAGTCCAGCTGCAGGCCGCAGATCGCTGCTCCCACGCTGCCTGTGGCGATCATTGAAGGAGGGTACATGGCAAAGTTGAAATCTGGGGGGGGGGGGGGTGGGGGGGGGTGGGGGGGGGGAACGGAAGCAGACATGATGTGGTGTTCAATATACAAAGCAACCCAGGAGAGATTCTCTTCTCTTCTCTCTCTCTCCTCTACTCTCTCCCCTACTCGCTTCTTTTTCCAGATCACAGCCATGGGTCTTTTGATGGTCGTAAAGGCAGCCCTAAGCTATCTTGTTAACATGCAGGCAGCCCTAAGATATCTTCTTAACATGCAGGCAGTCCTAAACTATCTTCTTAACATGCAGGCAGCCCTAAGCTAGCTTCTTAACATGCAGGCAGCCCTAAACTAGCTTCTTAACATGCAGGCAGTCCTAAACTATCTTCTTAACATGCAGGCAGCCCTAAGCTAGCTTCTTAACATGCAGGCAGCCCTAAGCTAGCTTCTTAACATGCAGGCAGCCCTAAGCTAGCTTCTTAACATGCAGGCAGCCCTAAGCTAGCTTCTTAACATGCAGGCAGCCCTAAGCTAGCTTCTTAACATGCAGGCAGCCCTAAGCTAGCTTCTTAACATGCAGGCAGCCCTAAGCTAGCTTCTTAACATGCAGGCAGCCCTAAACTAGCTTCTTAACATGCAGGCAGCCCTAAACTAGCTTCTTAACATGCAGGCAGCCCTAAACTAGCTTCTTAACATGCAGGCAGCCCTAAACTAGCTTCTTAACATGCAGGCAGCCCTAAACTAGCTTCTTAACATGCAGGCAGCCCTAAACTAGCTTCTTAACATGCAGGCAGCCCTAAACTAGCTTCTTAACATGCAGGCAGCCCTAAGCTAGCTTCTTAACATGCAGGCAGCCCTAAGCTAGCTTCTTAACATGCAGGCAGCCCTAAGCTAGCTTCTTAACATGCAGGCAGCTCTAAGATAGCTTCTTAACATGCAGGCAGCCCTAAGCTAGCTTCTTAACATGCAGGCAGCCCTAAACTAGCTTCTTAACATGCAGGCAGCCCTAAGCTAGCTTCTTAACATGCAGGCAGCCCTAAACTAGCTTGTTAACATGCAAGCAGCCCTAAGATAGCTTCTTAACATGCAGGCAGCCCTAAGATAGCTTCTTAACATGCAGGCAGCCCTAAGCTAGCTTCTTAACATGCAGGCAGCCCTAAACTAGCTTCTTAACATGCAGGCAGCCCTAAAATAGCTTCTTAACATGCAGGCAGCCCTAAGCTAGCTTCTTAACATGCAGGCAGCCCTAAGCTAGCTTCTTAACATGCAGGCAGCCCTAAGCTAGCTTCTTAACATGCAGGCAGCCCTAAACTAGCTTGTTAACATGCAAGCAGCCCTAAACTAGCTTCTTAACATGCAGGCAGCCCTAAGCTAGCTTCTTAACATGCAGGCAGCTCTAAGATAGCTTCTTAACATGCAGGCAGCCCTAAGCTAGCTTCTTAACATGCAGGCAGCCCTAAGCTAGCTTCTTAACATGCAGGCAGCCCTAAACTAGCTTGTTAACATGCAAGCAGCCCTAAACTAGCTTGTTAACATGCAAGCAGCCCTAAGCTAGCTTCTTAACATGCAGGCAGCCCTAAGCTAGCTTCTTAACATGCAGGCAGCCCTAAACTAGCTTGTTAACATGCAAGCAGCCCTAAGATAGCTTCTTAACATGCAGGCAGCCTCAGTTCTCATCTTGTGGCTCAGTGTTGACAAATAAATGAACTTCTTCTACAGCCTGTATTGGCTGCTGGGAGGCAGCCAGGGAGACAATTACTGAAGAGGCCAGGAGACAGAGAGAGAGAGGGCGAGAGAGCAAGGGAGGGAAAGAGACTGACATCAGCACACACACACACAGTAGAGCAAAATAGACAGCAGTGGGCAATCAATCTGATTTCTGTACCTTAGCCAGCCTGGCCTAACCTTAACCCTGGCTTGGCCTAACCCAGTCTAAAACCTAACCCTGGCTTAACCTTAACCCTGGCATGGCCTAACCTTAACTCTAACCCTGGCCTAACCTTAATCCTGGCCTAAACCTAACTAAGGCCCACCATCTTCTAGAACCACCTTCAAAACTCTTTCTTCTCCTCCCCCCCTCAATCCCCTCTCCTCCCACTCCCTCATACCCACCCACCCTGCCCACCATGTCACAGACAGCTCCTGGGTGGGGGAGATGCCCTGTGCTGTACAAACAGCCAACTTAAAGTAAATTAATTAAAGGTGGAAAATTGACTGACAGCCAAAAAGGCTGGATTTTTCTCTCTCCTGACACAGTAAATCCAGAGTGTGTTTGTGCACAGCTGTGAAGCCTGTTGACTGTGTTTGTTAAGAGGCTTAAATGGTTTGAGGAGCTGAGGTTTGTTGATTGATTAAAGTCAAACACAAAGATCAGAGTGGGACTGGTAAGGCAGCACACTTCACCACTAATGGAGTGGACCTGGTAGGAGTCTGCAGACACACAGACTGACTGTAGACCAACACACAGGTCCCCCAGACTGACTGTAGACCAACACACAGGTCACCCAGACTGACTGTAGACCAACACACAGGTCCCCCAGACTGACTGTAGACCAAAACACAGGTCACCCAGACTGACTGTAGACCAGCCCACAGGTCCTCCAGACTGACTGCAGACCAGCCCACAGGTCCTCCAGACTGACTGTAGACCAACACACAGGTCCTCCAGACTGACTGTAGACCAACACACAGGTCCCCCGGACTGACTGTAGACCAACACACAGGTCCTCCAGACTGACTGTAGACCAACACACAGGTCCTCCAGACTGACTGTAGACCAACACACAGGTCCCCCGGACTGACTGTAGACCAACACACAGGTCCCCCGGACTGACTGTAGACCAACACACAGGTCCTCCAGACTGACTGTAGACCAACACACAGGTCCTCCAGACTGACTGTAGACCAACACACAGGTCCCCCGGACTGACTGTAGACCAACACACAGGTCCTCCAGACTGACTGTAGACCAACACACAGGTCCCCCGAACTGACTGTAGACCAACACACAGGTCCTCCAGACTGACTGTAGACCAACACACAGGTCCTCCAGACTGACTGTAGACCAACACACAGGTCCCCCAGACTGACTGTAGACCAACACACAGGTCCCCCAGACTGACTGTAGACCAGCCCACAGGTCCTCCAGACTGACTGTAGACCAGCCCACAGGTCCTCCAGACTGACTGTAGACCAACACACAGGTCCTCCAGACTGACTGTAGACCAACACACAAGTCCTCCAGACTGACTGTAGACCAACACACAGGTCCCCCAGACTGACTCTAGACCAGCCCAGCCTTCAAAGAGGAGGAAATGAAGGCTCCAGTCTGTGATCAGACAGTCTTCCCACAGTCTAGCTCTCCTCCCAGTACATGTGGTGAACAGTGACTAAACTATCCAGTCATTTCCAGCACTGTGTTGGTTTCACCAGTGAGGTGTGTGTGTGTTGGTGTGTGTGTGTGTGTGTGTTGGTGTGTGTGTGTGTGTGTGTTGGTGTGTGTGTGTGTGTGTGTGCTCTCAAATGAGCTTCATGTTACAAAATACACCAAATAAAACAGCAGAAAGCAGCAGGAAAGAACACATTCATTTGAAGATGTGAGATTTTAGGGCGTTTTTGGAAATGGTGATTGAGGTTGAGTCTCAACATGCCGACTGATGATACAACATGTGTCATCCCACAGATCCATGATACAGAGGCTGTACCCTGACACACACACACACACACATTCTTCTCCTCACCACAAATCCTGTGTGTGTGCAGGAAGTGTAGGATGAATCATTCTTCATGAGAGTGGAGGATGTTGGATATGACCTTGCTGCTGTTCCACACAGCTTCTACTGAAGCAGCATGTCTGTGAACTGCTATGAGCGTGTGCAGAACAAGCCCATGTTACAGCCGTGTTCTGCACCCCCCCCCCCCTTCACCAGCTAAGAGATTCCAGACCACCAAAACAACACTAAAGACACAAATGTAAATTTCCAAAACCTGCTGAAGACGTGAGCGTACAGTTCTAGAACTAATCCCACAGAGACCAAGGGAGATGGTGGAGCGCTGGGTGTTTGTGTGAAGGGACAGGCCATAATCTCCCTTAATGAGCTTGTTCCCCCCCTTCATTGTCCTCCAGGAAGCCCGAGGGAGGCGCTGGTGTTCGTATCAAGTGCCCCGCTGAGCTGACCCTTGCATGCCTCTGCATATGAAAGGTAGAGGCCGGCCTTTTGTCTCCTTTCTCCCAGCCTCTCTCTGAGGCCAGTTCACATTTGCATAGCTCTGAATGGACCGTCCGAGATGTTATTAATTAATACTAAGGGGTGGTGGGGGGGGTGGGGGGGAGAGCGCTACAACCATCTGACAAAATCCCTCCAAGTGCCGTCGAACGGAACTATTTTATCAAAGAGAGAAACCATTAAAAACTGTGAGGGCTTTAATAAACCTTCCCTTCTGCTCTCTCCTTCTTTCTTTCTCTCTTTCAAAAACAGAAGGCTTGGTTTTCAGAGAGCGATGGGGGTGGGGGGTGGGTGGGGGGTTGGTGGGGGCGGGGGGGTGGGGGGGTCTAAGACCATGAAATACTGAGGCGACAGGTGACCCGCTGTCAACTGTCTTGCAAATATAAATCCCTCTAGAGATCTCCTTCTCCTCCTCCTCCTCCTCTTCCTCCTCCTCCTCCTCCTCTTCCTCCTCCTCCTCCTCCTCCTCCAGCTCTACCTACACAGGCTCGCTGAGGGAGAGGGACAAGAGCAGGATTCTCACCAGATAAGTGAAGATTTACTGCTGGGAAAGTTGCACAAATGGGGTTTGGCATTCCCAAAAGCTCTTCAGTTGAGTCACATTGTGGACTTTCTGCCTGAGGGAAGAGGAGAGACACAGAGAGCAAAGGAAGCCCCTCTGTCTGCCTCCTCTTCATCTGCTCTTCATCTGAACAATCTGCTGAGCTCCAGTCCTGTGGAAAAGCTTTCCAGGAGAACCCATATCCCCTCAGAAGAGCTCCGTAGGAGAACATTGGTCTGTGTGTTGCTTTAAGTATCTGTGAGTATCTAGTATCTGTAGTGAATACATTCCTATGACATCAGCCACTGTCTTGTTGGGGGGCGTCGGGCTAGTGATCCGAAAGGTACCCGGTTCGAACCCCGGCTGTGCCAACGTGGCTTTGTGTCCTTGGGCAGGGCACTTCACCCTCTGAATAAGAGCGTCTGCTAAATGACTGAATGTAAATGTTGCGTAGAAAAGTTCAGCCTTTCACATCATTTCTCTGGGAATATGTGCAGGATCACTGCCACAGTCATTAAGCCCATAATAACCTCCTCACTGGAAGCATGAAGGGAGACAGCGAGAGAGACGATGACAAGCCAAACAAGAATTAAATGGTTCCCATGACGATGCATTACACAGTCAGGATTCCATATCAATAATGGCCTGTTTAAAGACGTGTCACTCCAATCATCTCTCTTGCCTCAGTGTATAACACATACTCAGTGAACATCCTTAGAACATGCGGTTCTTTCCCATGGGGGTGGGGGGGGGGAGAGGATTCCTGTCAGTGGGGGGGAGGGTGGAGAGTAGGGATCTACTCTGGTCTCTGCGTCCCAGCATGGTGTGTGCTTCCGGGGTACATTTCTGGAGAACCTGCCCTACCGCCTGTGTGGGAAGGTCGCTATGCCCTCGAGCAGCCAACGGAAACGCATGTGAGAAAGTAGGAGTGGAAGAAATAAACATCCAAACATGACATGAATGTCTCCCTGTGTTCAGCAGCAACAACATAACACAAACCGCCTGTTGACCTTCCTGTTGACCTTCCTGTTGACCTGGCCTCCCTCCAGCTCCTGCCAATGTTTTTCTGTTTCTCATCCTCTTCATCCATCGCCCTGTCTTCCTCCCCCTCCTCTCCCTCTCCCTCCACCTCCTCCCCCTCTTCCTCCCCCTCCTCCTCCTCCCCCCTCTCCTCCTCCAGGTTACTCAGATCGTGTTCAGGTCTCCCTGTTCCTGCCACAGCTGTGTTTGATCTTGGGAGGAGCCTCCAGCTGCAGGGTCGAGACAGAGGCCTGTGAGCTCTCATCCTCCCCCGCCTCCCTCCCGCCTCTCCCCCCCCCCCCCCCCCCCCTCATCACAGCTTCCATCAGGGGTCCACAGGTACGTAAGATCGCCCCTGGACCAGGTCGTTAAACCTTTGAAGTGTCTTCCTCACACCCCCACAAACACACACACACACACACGGAGGAACACAGTATCCAGGGTATGGGAACATACACTGACTCAGACACACACACACACACACACAGATATGTCCGTCTCCATGACACATACTCTTCCAGGACCACATATTTTCCTGTGGATGTCACAGCCATCTCTCCTCAGTTACACCACAAACGCACACCTTCACTTCTGATCTGACACAGCCATGAATGGACCCATTATGTCCTACAGTCATTGTGTGACTTCAAGTCGGGTGCTGATTTCAAACTGAAAGATGTGGCACATGAGGATATTTTGCAAGACCGGTGGCAACGATGATGCAAGACACCATCACCCTGTTGACTCGGCAACCCATCTGTTGTCACGCCGACTTGCAAAACGAGAGACTGGAGCCGAAAAAAAAGAGCAAATGCCTGAGCCAACATCACCCTGCTGTAGTGCCACCACCTCGCCACAGGGCCTCAACTAACCTGAGAGCCTCACCTAACCTGAGGGCCTCACCTAACCTGAGGGCCTCACCTAACCTGAGGGCCTCACCTAACCTGAGGGCCTCACCTAACCTGAGGGCCTCAACTAACCTGAGGGCCTCAACTAACCTGAGGGCCTCACCTAACCTGAGGGCCTCAACTAACCTGAGGGCCTCACCTAACCTGAGAGCCTCACCTAACCTGAGGGCCTCACCTCACCACAGGGCCTCACCTCACCACAGGGCCTCAGCTAACCTGAGGGGCCTCAACTAACATGAGGGCCTCACCTCGCCACAGGGCCTCAACTAACCTGAGGGCCTCACCTCACCACAGGGCCTCAACTAACCTGAGGGCCTCAACTAACATGAGGGCCTCACCTCGCCACAGGGCCTCAACTAACCTGAGGGCCTCACCTCACCACAGGGCCTAACCTCACCACAGGGCCTCACCACAGGGCCTCATCTCACCACAGGGCCTCACCTCACCACAGGGCCTCACCACAGGGCCTCACCACAGGGCCTCACCACAGGGCCTCACCACAGGGCCTCATCTCACCACAGGGCCTCACCTCGCCACAGGGCTTCAGTCATTCCAGATCAAACACAGGAAGGGGTGTAAGTGGAGAGAGTGAGGTCATTTCCTGCGGAGCGTACCTGTAGCGCAGAGAGCGATGAAGGTCTGGACGTGTTTGCGTATCAGAGCCAGCTTGTCCTCAGGAAGTGGAAGCTTCCTCACTATGTGTTCGATGAAGTCGTTTGGCGTGACGGCAGCCAGGTTCCACTTCAACTTCCCCAGGACCACTAACTCCCACTCCTGCAGGACAGAGGCAGAGAGAGACCATCAACAGGAGGGATGATGGAGAGAGCTGCTGGGAGGAAGCACGCTGTCTCCACCCTGCAGCAGTGCTGGGGTCTGGAGGGAGAGACCTGAGGGGGAGAGACCTGAGGGGGAGAGGCCTGAGGGGGAGAGGCCTGGAGGGGAGAGGCCTGAGGGGGAGAGGCCTGGAGGGGAGAGACCTGGAGGGGAGAGACCTGGAGGGGAGAGACCTGGGGGGAGAGACCAGAGGGGGAGAGGCCTGAGGGGAGAGACCTGGGGGGAGAGACCTGGGGGGAGAGACCAGAGGGGGAGAGACCAGAGGGGGAGAGGCCTGAGGGGGAGAGACCTGGGGGGGAGAGGCCTGGGAGGACAGGGTATAAAAGAGTCAAATAATATAGGAAGTTAGTGAGAGTTCATTTCGATGGCTGCTGCTATGAATAAGTAACAGATAATAATAGACAGAGACGAAGTGAGATAGTGAGCAGGATATTTAGAGATATGGAGACAGAGAGAGAGGGAGAAAGAGTTTGGCTGAGGTTAGCAGCAGTCAACAGCAGCTGTGACTATCCAAGTCATGTGACCTGCCCACCCCATGTAGATGCCATGTGATGTGGGATGTTCCTCTGGAACCCTGCCTCAACATGTGTCCACCACACAAGCCCTGATCACCGATGACCTCCACATGTTTGACCTTTAGGTTCGTAGTCTATGCAGGATTAATTATCCACTGTAATGTATGGAAGATGAAGCGTGGCATCATGGATGTTTTGGCAAATACTGATTCATCACATGACACAGAAGAGGCCTGAATGTGTGCTGGCACTCTGTACAGTAGCACTGTAGTCTGTGAGTAGGCTGCCTCTTCTCAGCAACTGACTGTGCTCCAAAACCAAGATATCAAACATTTGGGAAAAAACAGCAAAACAAACTGCTTTGGTAAAAGGATTTCAAACCAAGGATTTTTAAATGTTCTACAATGAAATAATACTCCTGGATGGAATGAGGGTCTAACGCTGACTTATTTTAAACTGAGCAACATTCAAAGAAATGTCCTTCCAAGTCCAAAGTCTCCCTGTGACCTCGTGTATCAGCGGGTCCTCTGACCACAAACCGGAAAGTTCCAGATGGTACGACTCGTCTCCACGTCAGTTTCCCTTCTCTGTTCCCCGACACCAAATGCAACAGCAGCACAGCTCATCGGCAGAACATTTCCGGGGTTAGAACGAGAACCTTGCAACACCCCCCCCCACCCCCCCCCTCACACCACCTCACTTCCCCCTTGATGCAGACTTTTTGAACCACACCTTTTCGGAGCCAAATTTGTGGTTTCCTTTGACAAGAAATGGTTACCAAAGATGGTGGCCGGAAAAAGCTGATCACGTGAACCAAGCAGCTGATCTATTTCCTGTGTGACTGTGTCAGTCCTAAAGACAGTCCTGCTGTAGAAGACAAACCCCATCTTATAGAGACAGGCTGACAGATGAGGCAGACCTGTTCCTGTGACAGACCTGCCCTGGGTTCCAGTCCTGAGCAAGTCTAGTGTCAGTATGATCTAATGCTATCATAATGAAATCAGAACTGAAGCTACATGCTAACAATCTCTCCATATCTATATGGAAGCTACTGGCATTATCCATGACAAGGTTTGACTTCAGCTGGGTACTAATACAGCTGGGTACTAATACAGCTGGGTACTAATACAGCTGGGTACTAATACAGCTGGGTACTAATACAGCTGGGTACTAATACAGCTGGGTACTAATACAGCTGGGTACTAATACAGCTGGGTACTAATACAGCTGGCTACTAATACAGCTGGGTACCAATACAGCTGGGTACTAATACAGCTGGGTACTAATACAGCTGGGTACTAATACAGCTGGGTACTAATACAGCTGGGTACTAATACAGCTGGGTACTAATACAGCTGGGTACTAATACAGCTGGGTACTAATACAGCTGAGTACTAATACAGCTGGGTACTAATAAAGCTGGGTACTAATACAGCTGGGTACTAATACAGCTGGCTACTAATACAGCTGGGTACCAATACAGCTGGGTACTAATACAGCTGGGTACTAATACAGCTGGGTACTAATACCACATACAAGTGATTTGCAGTCTCACTCATTTGGCATTTAAATGCAGCTCATCCCTTTCTGGAGTCAAACCCATTGGCTGTCTGAGTGAAATACGTTATGAAGGTCATCTGCATACAGGTCGACTTCTACAGATCACTGATCTCAGAGCTTTTTAGAATTGGGGGGGGGGGGGGGGTGGAAATAATCAAGATGCTTCATTCACTAAGATGCATCCAGTTGTGTTCAGAAGAAACAGCTTATTTTCACAGTGTAACTGACTATGTAACTGATTATGTAACTCCCAGTGTAACTCCCTGTGTAACTCCCAGTGTAACTCCCAGTGTAACTCCCAGTGTAACTCCCAGTGTAACTCCCTGTGTAACTCCCTGTGTAACTCCCTGTGTAACTCCCTGTGTAACTCCCAGTGTAACTCCCAGTGTAACTCCCAGTGTAACTCCCTGTGTAACTCCCTGTGTAACTCCCAGTGTAACTCCCAGTGTAACTCCCAGTGTAACTCCCTGTGTAACTCCCTGTGTAACTCCCTGTGTAACTCCCAGTGTAACTGACTGTGTAACTCCCAGTGTAACTGACTGTGTAACTGACTGTGTAACTCCCTGTGTAACTCCCTGTGTAACTCCCTGTGTAACTCCCTGTGTAACTCCCTGTGTAACTCCCTGTGTAACTCCCTGTGTAACTCCCTGTGTAACTCCCTGTGTAACTCCCAGTCTAACTCCCTGTGTAACTCCCTGTGTAACTCCCTGTGTAACTCCCTGTGTAACTCCCTGTGTAACTCCCTGTGTAACTGACTGTGTAACTCCCAGTGTAACTGTTCTGATTCCGACTGTGTAACTGACTATGTAACTCCCAGTGTAGATCCCAGTGTAACTGACTGTGTAACGAGCAGTCACACTGTGTAGACCTTCCTTTTGAGGCTGCAGGATCCAAACCTTGGCTGGAGTTCAGCTTGTGACCTCGCTGCCATTCAGTGAATATCTGCCACTAGATGGAGCTGGAGACCAATCCACAAAACAAACGGGGGATTTTTTTCTTTGTCAGAACTCAGAAGTCCCTCTGTGTATGAGGAGGTCTTCAACATCAACCCCACATGATGACATATAAATATTTTATCTTCTTATACTTGAAATGATCTGTTATGCGTGACTGTTCGCAGGAATACACCAGTAAGCTAGCTCATAATTATGTAGGGCTGTAGCCTACTGTTTACATGATTATAAAATGCATTTTCTGTTTTTTTTCCAACCATACAATTTATAAACAACAGAATAAGCCTGAAGATAGATGTCGGTGTTCTTACCAGAAGCTCCTGTGGTCTGATGGAGTTGTCTGTGTAGATGCAGAGCTTCTCAGCTGTGAGCGGACGTGTCTCCTTCAGTTTAGAGGCCAGGAACATGCACACCGCTCCCAACAGCTGAAGGTTACACTTACTGGTCGGTACCACAGCTAAAAATCTGTCTAGGTAGTTCATGGCCAAAGGAAAAACTTCCTCCTCACACTTCTGCTCCTCACAAACCTGGGGAGGGAGAGGGAGGGAGAGAGAGAGAGAGAGAGGGAGAGACATAGAGAGGGAGAGAGAGAGGGGGGGGACAGAGAGAGAGAGTGTAAGAGGGAGAGAGAGAGAGAGATAGGGAGAGAGAGAGAGAGAGAGAGAGAGAGGGGGGGGGAGACAGAGAGAGAGTGTGTGAGAGAGAGAGGGAGAGAGGGTGAGAGGGTGATAGAAAGAAGGGGAGGAGAGGCGAGAGGGAGAGAGAGAAGTTGAAAGACAAAGTGTGCAATCATTTTAAGTGCAAACATTATTTCAGTTAAACTATTCAAGACATTCATGACAATCTTCAGATAAATACTAAACGAACATGAAAGAGGCAACATAAGAAACATTTAGCCTAAATAAACAGCTCTACCAATTCTCTGAAACCAGTTGGGAAGTCGCCAAGATTTTCAGCCCAACCCAAAACAGTTACGACACATCAGTGAAGTCTAAAGAGATGATTTAAAATGTTTATAAACTGTCTTGGAACAACAGACTGTCAATAAGATCGCATTCCTTCAATTCATTCAGTAAGAAATGAATTCCCAGTGAAGTCAGAAACACTCAGGCAGCTAAGGACGGAAACACTTTTTTTCATTCGTCATATTTTCATAAAATATTTAAAAATATAAATAAATTGTCTATGCGGACGTTTTTCACCCCTAAATGTTCATTAGTCTCTTTCACATCGGACCCGACAATTGATAAACGTCTCATCTTCCTGGAAATGAGCATTAAATGACAAATTAAAATGTTAGTAACATGTGTTCGGTGCACCACGCGCCACCCTGATATCGAACCCAGATCTTCAAAAATTAATAGAAAATCTCCGCGTCATCAGAAAGCAATACGTCTAACATGACAATAAAGCTCAAACGGTCCCAAACGTTCACAATGTCCTAAAATTTGATTATATCAAAGAAAATGTCCAAATATGAACTTATTTTCGAGGTGAGTGAGTTCGAGCATAGAAGCGCGTGCGAGGCCCGCACCCAGTGCGCGAGCGGAAGATTTTAAAAATACATAGAAAATGTTTGAAACATCTTCTGTGATTATTTCTACGACCTATGTGTAGCTCAAACGTTCATATTTCATAAACACTAAGTCTCTTCAGCTGTTATTGTGTTTTAAACAGTGTAAAGTGGTCAGGAAAGCTGCTGTTCTGAACCAACATGGCGTGTTGGAAGCACAAGGCTGCAGACAGCAGCAGCATACGTGTGCATGGAAATATTTAGACTATCTGAGCAAAATAACTATTTAATCCTCGTCATCTTTCCGATTTCAAGCATGTGCAATGTCAACCTTTGTTTTAATCATATTCTTGTTGCTATGAAGTCCATGATCTGGTCTGAATCACGATCTATGTCTGGTCAGAAACTTATTTTAAACCGATTTAATTTGACAGGAATCGCTATTATCAGGGTTGTATTTGGTCTGGAATCCATGGGTTCCATCTAACACACTGCACACACATCAAAACACGTCTTAAATCCACTGTTGAGAAGGTTTAGGGACGTTATTCTGAGCAGGAAATCGAGTTTCTTGGTGGTTTTCTGTACGAACCTCCAGCATCCATGTCGCCACCATCCTCCTCATGAAAGGCTGGATATCTTTCTGAACACACTTGAAGTAAGAACACTGGGCAGGAATCTCTCCTCGATGGTCAGCAGGCTCTGCAGTACCCTGTCATCATGCAGGAGGTTTGGGTCTACACGGGCCCTGATGATGGTGTCCATTTCCAGGCACAGCAGCTCCATGATCCTTAAAGTTACTTTAAATAAAAGAAAAGAAATCGGGGCTAAGAATCTCCAGAAAAGAAAAAAAATAATAAAAAATAACCGAGTAGCTAAAGTTTTGCAAAGAAACAGAAAGGACAGGGAGGCATAAAAGTGAGACTGCAGGTTTTGTTACAGCAGTTCTGCCTCTCTGTGCGAACTGCTGCCTCTTCCCCCCTCAGTCTGCTGTCCGCTGGCTGGCTGCATTTGAAGGGTGCCTCCTCTAGTGACGCAACTCATGATGCAGGCTGGAAGAACATGATGCAGGCTGGAAGAACATGATGCAGGCTGTAAGAACCAGGCAGAACAGCGTGCTTTATTCTCCAGACTTTCCTGGGATGACAACATGGCTGATAATTCACAATATTGAATAATAATGCAAAGGCAAATCAACCATTTTATATTGTAAAAAGAAACTATAGGACTTGTCACCTATACTGGCTGCACAATCTCAAAGGCCTTAATGCATTCATGTGGAACATGTGTTCACGTTATTAAAATGATTATTAATCTGATTAAGTGTACTGCTGTGTTCAGAGGGTTTTTTCATTAGAGGCAGATAAAGCAGCCGTTTGCCTTAATAAAACACCAAGGATCCGTTATCATAAAGCTCGTCTCTCTTTTACTTTGTTTAAATACATTAACAGCTGATTTACTGGCTTTGAGTTTTTGTTTTTTCGAGCGCGCGCTAATAAACTCAATGAACTTTAAAGTACACGCGCCTGAACGGGCATGCGCACGCTCGCATACAGTCACACACAAACACACACACATAAACATGCACACACACTAGACAGCTATCTTTAATACAGCAGCCATAGCGCTTGTGGTTTGTGAGATAGCTTTCTAGGAAACACCATGCAGCAAAACTGTTGAAGCTAAAGATGACAGAACCCTAACATAACCCTAACATAACCCTAACATAACCCTAACATAACCCTAACATAACCCTAACATAACCCTAACATAACCCTAACAGAACCCTAACATAACCCTAACAGAACCCTAACATAACCCTAACATAACCCTAACATAACCCTAACATAAACCTAACATAACCCTAACATAACCCTAACAGAACCATAACATAACCCTAACCATGGAAACTTAGAAACATAAAAAAATTAAAATAAAATACGCTTTTGTGTGGATTTGTATTTTGTTGATATCCTCGTGCATGAAGAGACCTTAAGTCTACTAAGCTGAACTGACTAGTTTTGTAAAAAAAAATAAAAGCAGTCTATGTTGGTCTGAGGTGTAAATATTCTGCTTTCAGGTGTAACAACAGGACTATAAAACGCAGTTCATAAACCGAGGCTGTGCTTTAGTCGGAGTGCAATCTGACAACTTCTTCAACTTGCACAAGCGTTTCTTACGTGTTCTGCCTTCAATACAGACGAGAAGAGGGCATGTGTCTCTTTAAAGCATTTCTTTTTTGGGGGGGGGGGGGGGGGGGGGGGGTGGCGGGGAGGTTTTAGATAGTTTCCTCCCCCTTGTCAGAATTTGCATAGCCAATAGGTCCTCTGCTTGTGACCGAGGCTTGCTGATTGTTACTAGGCAGACTTCAATAGGCTGAATCTTCCTGTGGTCTATTCCACAGAGCGGCCAGCCCACACACACACACACACAGACACAGGCCGTTCATCAATACCATGATTAGGGAGCAGCACCCCCTCCCCCTTCCCCCTCCCCCTCCCTCACCTCCCACCTACATCCTCATACAAAACTTTGCTCTGGGTTCAAGCTTGTCCTGACAGATCATTCTCTAATCGTCCTATAAAAAAAAACGCCAATCAACTCTTATCTTAAGGTCTGTAGATTCAGATCAGTTTCCACTGAAAGAAGAGTTTCTGAGACTAGATGGAGGAAAGTTCATTAGCTTAGCCTATGCTGTACAAATGAGCTAACTAGGCTATTTGATGAAACATCTAAAAGAGCAATTAAATCAAGCAAAAATTTAATAAAATCGAAATGAATAACTCGTAGTAGACAGTGTTCATGTTGGCCATCACGCTCTTCATGAAAACATGTTCTGATCTAGAAACACACAAACTGGAAGTCTGAACATCCAGGATAGAAAACACCTTTTTTTCTTTCTTCTTCTTAACAATTTCTGTTTTCAGTTGTTAATGTTTTCATTCATGTTTTGATAACAGTGCATGATTCCAATACTATGAATAAAAATTAACTATATATTATCTGGACAAAACTTCTCTATCATCTTAGTTCAAACATGATTCCATGTTAGAAATGTAACAGAAGTATCAAACCCATTTTCTGCTTCGCTAGAATAATATGACCGGAACACTGCAGACACCATGCTGCATTTTAGCGGAATAATGACGTCAGAGCTCAGGGTGCGCAAGCGTCACAGGCAGAGAGAATTATGACGTCAGAGCTCAGGGTGCGCGAGCGTCACAGGCAGAGAGAAGCTCGCGGACGCCCTTGTTATTTCCCGGATGCACGAGCGTCTAAAGGGACTCACCCTGACTAGTCAGATCAAAAATTTTGGATTTTTGAAAAATGTTAATCATATTAATTTAGAATGTTTGAGAAGATTCGGTGCTAAAAGCTCTTCTATTCTAGTTGTATTTGGGTTCAAATTATTCTAAAAAATAAGGAGAAAAGTGAAAGACACATCCTTATCAAAACGGGTCCGAATTAAGATGAACTCACATTAAAAAGGACAATTTGTGAGGGATTAAAAGGCTGTGGGACATTAGTGTGGAGGGAGATATGAAACACAGACTGTCCTCAACTAACAACCAGAGAGACAACAAACCTTTAATGAACCTGAACACTAAAGTCAGACCCACAATAACCCACTTGACAACTTCTGTACACAATGACAGTTTACTGTTAACATAAACATTATTGTTTAAATATTGTGAAACTATACGAGAAAGACTCAAGTGTGATTGAAACTAAATCACATGAATTTGTTTCATGTTTTTACATAACGTCATTGTTATAATATTTCTGACATGTCTCTGCTATTTACAGTAATAGGTAAACCATAGTCTAATTATTTCCTTCATTAGTGTTTATGAAAGTAAGATGAAAGATTTAGGCTATAACATCAGCAGTGACAGTTGGATCACTGTACATTATAAAGCAGATGCAGGGAATAATTAGTTCAAATGTTATGGGCCTACATCTCTAAACTTTAGTTATATCTTAATAGTATTATTTCATAAGAAAAGAGAGAGTTAAACACATGTTTTGTCATAAAAACACACAAGTGTGTTGACAGTATTTCAACATGACACCTGCAGTAACAAGTGTAACAGCCAGAACCTGAATAGAAATAAACCACAGTAGGAAGGATGCAGAATTATCTGCAGATAATTATCTCTTAAAACATGAATACATTTGGTTGTTTCCAAAGCATTCAAGGGTCTAATGAATAGAAAATGGAACCAAATTCACTGTCTCAGACAGTTCCCATCTACACAGCAAAGATATCCATGACCTTTTTAAATGTCTAATAATCATTAACACATTCATATCTCATTATTAACTATTACTTCACAATTAATTATTGACGATCACAAAAAACATTAATATAATTTCTGAAACAGATCAGTTGATATAGACTATTGAAACATTTTTGACCATTTAATTAATTCAGAGCAAAATAACTGTAATACAAATTCATTTTAAATTCCTCAAATTAAGATATGTACTTGGATTAATTTTACAAACACATTTCATGCGTATATTTCATTCTGTATTTCTTGAGCAAAACCTTCAAACCTGAAGAGGTTTATAACAATGTATTACAACTATAGTGAAAAACCAGAAAGTGTGTAGTGTGATATGTAAGTTCTATCAAATCAAGACAAATTACTG
>CM059318.1:18010705-18030705 GCA_030340685.1 Protosalanx chinensis
GAAAGCAGAGGGAACTCTCTTGTTGCTTTTCAACAGAAGCCGCCCTCCCGCCCCTGTACATCCACATGGACTTCCCTTCATCTGAATGGTCTGTCCTGGACACATCCGAGGGCAGGAGGGGGGCAGGAGGGAGGGCAGGAGGGGGGCAGGAGGGGGGCAGGAGGGGGGGCAGCTGAGTCTGATCCACTCCATCGCTCCTTCTTTCTATAGACAGTCTGTTTAACAGTTAAATGAAAGAGAGAGAGAGGAGAGACAGTGAGAGAGGGAGAGAGATACACATGCCCTTGTGCATTCTATTCATCAACTGCAAAGAGCAGAGAGTGTGTGTGGTGGGGGGGGGGGGGAGGGGTAGGGTGGGGGGTGGGTGGGTGGGTGGGTGGGGGGGTGGGGGGGTGGGGGGGTGGGGGGGTGGGGGGGTACAGTAAAACAGTGACTAACTTCAGTGGAATCATTACATTCACTGCATGCACTTAACACCATGGTTACCTTAGCATGCAGCACCAACCACTGCATCTGAACCATGCTGTAATGCTGCACTGCATCTGAACCATGCTGTGATGCTGCACTGCATCTGAACCATGCTGTGATGCTGCACTGCATCTGAACCATGCTGTGGTGCTGCACTGCATCTGAACCATGCTGTGATGCAGCACTGCATCTGAACCATGCTGTGGTGCTGCCACTGGCATCTGAACCATGCTGTGATGCTGCACTGCATCTGAACCATGCTGTGGTGCTGCACTGCATCTGAACCATGCTGTGATGCTGCACTGCATCTGAACCATGCTGTGGTGCTGCACTGCATCTGAACCATGCTGTGATGCTGCACTGCATCTGAACCATGCTGTGGTGCTGCACTGCATCTGAAACCATGCTGTGATGCTGCACTGCATCTGAACCATGCTGTGGTGCTGCACTGCATCTGAACCATGCTGTGGTGCTGCACTGCATCTGAACCATGCTGTGATGCTGCACTGCATCTGAACCATGCTGTGATGCTGCACTGCATCTGAACCATGCTGTGGTGCTGCACTGCATCTGAACCATGCTGTGATGCTGCACTGCATCTGAACCATGCTGTGGTGCTGCACTGCATCTGAACCATGCTGTGGTGCTGCACTGCATCTGAACCATGCTGTGATGCTGCACTGCATCTGAACATGCTGTGATGCTGCACTGCATCTGAACCATTGCTGTGGTGCTGCACTGCATCTGAACCGTGCTGTAATGCTGCACTGCATCTGAACCATGCTGTGATGCTGCACTGCATCTGAACCATGCTGTGATGCTGCACTGCATCTGAACCGTGCTGTAATGCTGCACTGCATCTGAACCATGCTGTGATGCTGCACTGCATCTGAACCATGCTGTGGTGCTGCACTGCATCTGAAACATGCTGTGATGCTGCACTGCATCTGAACCATGCTGTGGTGCTGCACTGCATCTGAACCATGCTGTGATGCTGCACTGCATCTGAACCATGCTGTGATGCTGCACTGCATCTGAACCATGCTGTGATGCTGCACTGCATCTGAACCATGCTGTGATGCTGCACTGCATCTGAACCATGCTGTGATGCTGCACTGCATCTGAACCATGCTGTGGTGCTGCACTGCATCTGAACCATGCTGTGGTGCTGCACTGCATCTGAACCATGCTGTGGTGCTGCACTGCATCTGAACCATGCTGTGATGCTGCACTGCATCTGAACCATGCTGTGATGCTGCACTGCATCTGAACCATGCTGTGGTGCTGCACTGCATCTGAACCATGCTGTGATGCTGCACTGCATCTGAACCATGCTGTGATGCTGCACTGCATCTGAACCATGCTGTGATGCTGCACTGCATCTGAACCATGCTGTGATGCTGCACTGCATCTGAACCATGCTGTGATGCTGCACTGCATCTGAACCATGCTGTGGTGCTGCACTGCATCTGAACCATGCTGTGGTGCTGCACTGCATCTGAACCATGCTGTGGTGCTGCACTGCATCTGAACCATGCTGTGGTGCTGCACTGCATCTGAACCATGCTGTGATGCTGCACTGCATCTGAACCATGCTGTGATGCTGCACTGCATCTGAACCATGCTGTGATGCTGCACTGCCCTGCTCTAGCTGGCAGTCACAGTTAATGTTAGACAGTGAATCACTTCCTCTGTTGGGGCATCATTGTTTGGTTTTTATTCATTCGTTTTTTTCAGTCTCTTGTTGATAAGCGGTGGAGCTTGTGAGAGGATTCTGCTCTTGTTCAGGATCTAAAAATAGGCGGTGAAGTAATGAGAATCAAGGTCTGTGTATTTACATTCTGTAGCGTTAGAGCTGCAGACTCTGCTGGGAGGTGGAATGGGAGGTGTGCTCTGTCCAGGATGTGAGACAGAGATACAGCAAGAGAGACAGAGAGAGAGAGAGAGACAGAGAGAGAGAGATAGAGACAGAGAGAGAGAGATAGAGAGACAGAGAGAGAGAGAGAGACAGAGAGAGAGAGATAGAGACAGAGAGAGAGAGATAGAGAGACAGAGAGAGAGAGAGAGACAGAGAGAGAGATAGAGAGACAGAGAGAGAGAGAGGAAACTGTCATCACAGCCATTACAAGGTGTGGTCTCAGAAGGCTGTAAGAGAGAGATATGACAGCGTCTTCTCTGAGTCTCCCATTCCTGTGTAATGAGAAGAGACATGGAGGGAGGGAGGGGAGGGAGGGGGGAAGAGAGGGAGATAAAGAAGGAGGTGGACGTGGGGTGAGAAGGGAGGGAGGGTCCGGACCTTCCTGGCTGGAAATAGGGGGGGGGGGGTGGGGGGGTGGGGGGGTGGGGGGGCAGAGGGGTGTGTGGTTTTATGAATGATTGGGATCTGAGAGGCACGTGGGCGGATGTGTCTGCCCACCCAGCATTTCTTCAGCTCTGCCCAGTGATGGACAGATTATCCTCAGAGAGAGAGAGAGAGGGGGGAGGGGGGGGAGAGCAGGGGGAGGGGGGGGGGACTAGAGAGAGGGGCAGGAGAAGCGTCCTCAGTAAGCCTCTATGTCCTCTATGTACCCAGCTGGTGTGGCAAGAGCTGACAGTTGTGATGTCTGTTGCTGTGTCTGTCTCTCTGTCTGAGAGAGAGAGAGAGAGAGAGAGAAAGACATAGAGAGACAGAGAGACAGAGAGACAGAGCGACAGAGAGACAAGGAGAAAGAGAGAGACATACAGAGAGAGAGAGAGAGAGAGAGATAGAGACAGAGAGACAGACAGAGAGAGAGAGAGATAGAGACAGAGAGAGAGAGAGAGAGAGAGACAGACAGAGAGAGAGAGAGATATAGAGACAGAGAGAGAGAGAGAGAGCGCCATCAGCTACATGCACTGTAGGTAGATGTCTGATCGACTTAACAAAACAATCAACGGGGCCACAGAGTCTGTGTTTATGTCATTTCTCATGAATGGGGAAACCAAACTACTGTGCTGCCGAGAGGCTGAAGCTCAGAACCATTAAGGCCACTGGAAACTATATCTGCTCCCATCTCGCTCTGTAGACTGGAAACAATTTGCCAGGTCTTGACTGAGTAGAGGAGTCGTGATTAGGCCACTTGGGGAGTGTCAGACGGAGGTCCAGTTGGTCTGTAACAGTGGAGCTTTGTGATGTTGGTACCTTGTAGACTGAATAGCATCTTACCCCCTGTAGACCGAACAGCAGCATCTTACCCCCTGTAGACTGAACAGCAGTCTAAACTAGCATCTTACCCCCTGTAGACTGAACAGCAGTCTAACCTAGCATCTTACCCCCTGTAGACTGAACAGCAGCAGTCTAATCTAGCATCTTACCCCCTGTAGACTGAACAGCAGCAGTCTAACCTAGCATCTTACCCCCTGTAGACTGAACAGCAGTCTAACCTAGCATCTTACCTCCTATAGACTGGACAGCAGTCTAACCTAGCATCTTACCTCCTATAGACTGAACAGCAGTCTAACCTAGCATCTTACCCCCTGTAGACTGAACAGCAGCAGTCTAATCTAGCATCTTACCCCCTGTAGACTGAACAGCAGTCTAACCTAGCATCTTACCTCCTATAGACTGAACAGCAGCAGTCTAACCTAGCATCTTACCCCCTGTAGACTGAACAGCAGTCTAACCTAGCATCTTACCTCCTATAGACTGAACAGCAGTCTAAACTAGCATCTTACCCCCTGTAGACTGAACAGCAGCAGTCTAACCTAGCATCTTACCCCCTGTAGACTGAACAGCAGCAGTCTAACCTAGCATCTTACCTCCTGTAGACTGAACAGCAGCAGTCTAACCTAGCATCTTACCTCCTATAGACTGGACAGCAGTCTAACCTAGCATCTTACCTCCTGTAGACTGAACAGCGGCAGTCTCACCTAGCATCTTACCCCCTGTAGACTGAACAGCAGTCTAACCTAGCATCCTACCCCCTGTAGACTGAACAGCAGCAGTCTAACCTAGCATCTTACCCCCTGTAGACTGAACAGCAGCAGTCTAACCTAGCATCTTACCCCCTGTAGACTGAACAGCAGTCTAACCTAGCATCTTACCCCCTGTAGACTGAACAGCAGTCTAACCTAGCATCTTACCCCCTGTAGACTGAACAGCAGCAGTCTAACCTAGCATCTTACCTCCTGTAGACTGAACAGCAGCAGTCTAACCTAGCATCTTACCTCCTATAGACTGGACAGCAGTCTAACCTAGCATCTTACCTCCTATAGACTGAACAGCAGTCTAACCTAGCATCTTACCCCCTGTAGACTGAACAGCAGCAGTCTAACCTAGCATCTTACCCCCTGTAGACTGAACAGCAGCAGTCTAACCTAGCATCTTACCCCCTGTAGACTGAACAGCAGCAGTCTAACCTAGCATCTTACCCCCTGTAGACTGAACAGCAGCAGTCTAACCTAGCATCTTACCTCCTGTAGACTGAACAGCAGCAGTCTAACCTAGCATCTTACCTCCTATAGACTGGACAGCAGTCTAACCTAGCATCTTACCTCCTATAGACTGAACAGCAGTCTAACCTAGCATCTTACCCCCTGTAGACTGAACAGCAGCAGTCTAACCTAGCATCTTACCCCCTGTAGACTGAACAGCAGCAGTCTAACCTAGCATCTTACCCCCTGTAGACTGAACAGCAGCAGTCTAACCTAGCATCTTACCTCCTGTAGACTGAACAGCAGCAGTCTAACCTAGCATCTTACCTCCTATAGACTGGACAGCAGTCTAACCTAGCATCTTACCTCCTATAGACTGAACAGCAGCAGTCTAACCTAGCATCTTACCCCCAAGACGGATGTTCTTGCGAGGGCCTCAGTTACCAAGTTACCAAATCAGTCAGGTGGAAAGGGAGCAGATTGATCCAGAAATCAGACCTCAAACAGCCACCAGCTCTCCCCTTCCCCCGCCCCCCCAACCCCCGCCCCCCAACCCCCCCCCGCCCCCCTGCTCCCCCACTCCCCCGCCCCCCCGCCACACCACCCATCCCGCCAGCCACCCAAACCGAAAAAAGTAGCCTGATTGAACCTTATCTACAGGAAATAGCGTTAGCTGAAATAGGGCTCTGGAGAGGAGCCAGGCAGGGATGGCAGGGCCCCGGTCTTCATTAGCCTGCCTCCCCTGACACGCGGCTGGGCCTTGATCCCAGGCAGAGCCCTGGGACGAGCACAGAAGGTGGGCAGGGCGGGCTCCCCGCTTGGCCCTCGCTCTGGGACTGGCGGGCTGGACCTCCATCAGCCTGGTATGCCGGTATGCATCTCCCAGGACCACTGGAGGGAGGACAGGAGGGAGGATGGAAGGAAGGTGGTGGGGAGGAGGGAGGTGGAGGGGAGGAGGAGAGGGAGAAAAGGAGGTAGGTGGTAAGGAGGAGGGAGTTGAGGGGAGGGAGGTGGAGGGGAGGGAGGTGGAGGGGAGGAGGTAGAGGGGAGGGAGATGGAGGGGAGGGAGGTGGAGGGAGGTGGAGAGAGGTGGAGGGGAGGAGGTGGAGGGAGGTGAAGGGGGGTGGAGGGGAGGAGGTGGAGGGGAGGAGGTGGAGGGAGGTGGAGGGGAGGGGAGGGAGGTGGAGGGAGGTGGAGGGGGGTGGAGGGAGGTGGAGGGGAGAGAGGTGGAGGGGAGGGAGGTGGAGGGAGGTGGAGGGAGGTGGAGGGAGGTGGAGGGGAGAGAGGTGGAGGGGAGGGAGGTGGAGGGAGGTGGAGGGAGGTGGGGGGAGGTGGAGGGGAGGGAGGTGGAGGGGAGAGAGGTGGAGGGGAGGGAGGTGGAGGGAGGTGGAGGGAGGTGGAGGGGAGGGAGGTGGAGGGGAGAGAGGTGGAGGGGAGGGAGGTGGAGGGGAGGGAGGTGGAGGGAGGTGGAGGGAGGTGGAGGGGAGGGAGGTGGAGGGGAGGGAGGTGGAGGGGAGGGAGGTGGAGGGAGGTGGAGGGAGGTGGAGGGAGGTGGAGGGAGGTGGAGGGAGGTGGAGGGGAGGGAGGTGGAGGGGAGGGAGGTGGAGGGGAGGGAGGTGGAGGGGAGGGAGGTGGAGGGGAGGGAGGTGGCTCATATCATCTTCCTATCGTTGGTGGAATTCAAGCACAACAAACAGAAAGCCCAGATAGTTCTGCTTCTGCAGGGTCTCCTGTAATCTTTAATCTAATGTAATCTCCTGGGTTTTTTGTCTCCAAGTGTCCAAGTTTCCTATCTGATACACATGTTTGGTCAAAACATGACCAAAACAATCTCCAATCCCACAATGCACTGCCCAGCTACCAATGAGAAGTCACGATTTTCTTGGCGTTTTCTCAGCGGTTCCCAGGGTCCCACTCCCAGAGAGCCTATTTGAGGGAGTCGATCAAATGAGGGTAAAAAAAAGATGGATTCTTTGACCAGTTTAGGTTAGAGGTCATTATTTCGGGCATAAATCACTTCTGGATGAAACAAGAACTATAAATGTTAGTTTACATCCTCTGACAGCCTGTGATGGTCAATATGATCCAACTGGTCGTCTGTTTTAGACACACGCAGACAAGAAGAGACCAGGAGGGGACCTGCTGCACCACTAACAGGTTCCCTTGACTGGTTCTTCTTCCCAGGTTACTGACCTCATCCCTGGGGCAAATTCTCCACAGATCAGCCTCTCTGTCCTAAAGCCTGGGGGGTGGAACTTATAGCACACAGTTACAAAACTAACCTATAAGACATATACTGAACCACTGGCTGTATCTGCTGACAAAACATCAGGCTTTCATAGGAGGTCAAGATACAGTTTCCATCTCTTTTATCTCATGATCTCTCCTTTTCTCTCCTCTTTATTCTTCAACTGAACATTGTATTCTGTTACATATACGAGTGTGTGTGTGTGTATGAATGTGGATGTGTGCGGGGATGTGATTACAGTAAGTGTGTGTGTGTGTGGTGACTTGTTTCGCACCCCAGGTCAGCTGTGATGGGGCAGCTGTGGGAAGTGAACCCACAAAGCTGAGACACATCTGAACACAAGCGGCCCTCGACAGATGTGGCCCTGAGAGCCAGAGAGCCAGAGAGCCAGAGAGCCCAGAGAGCCCAGAGAGCCCTGAGAGCCAGAGAGCCAGAGAGCCAGAGAGCCCAGAGAGCCCAGAGAGCCCAGAGAGCCCAGAGAGCCCAGAGAGCCCAGAGAGCCCAGAGAGCCCTGAGAGCCCTGAGAGCCAGAGAGCCAGAGAGCCAGAGAGCCAGAGAGCCAGAGAGCCCAGAGAGCCAGAGAGCCAGAGAGCCAGAGAGCCAGAGAGCCAGAGAGTCCAGAGAGTCCAGAGAGCCAGAGAGCCCAGAGAGCCCAGAGAGCCCAGAGAGCCCAGAGAGCCCAGAGAACCAGAGAGCCCTGAGAGCCAGAGAGCCAGAGAGCCAGAGAGCCAGAGAGCCCAGAGAGCCCTGAGAGCCAGAGAGCCCAGAGAACCAGAGAGCCCTGAGAGCCAGAGAGCCAGAGAGCCAGAGAGCCAGAGAGCCCAGAGAGCCCTGAGAGCCAGAGAGCCCAGAGAACCAGAGAGCCCTGAGAGCCAGAGAGCCAGAGAGCCAGAGAGCCAGAGAGCCAGAGAGCCCAGAGAGCCCAGAGAGCCCTGAGAGCCAGAGAGCCCAGAGAACCAGAGAGCCCTGAGAGCCAGAGAGCCAGAGAGCCAGAGAGCCCAGAGAACCAGAGAGCCCAGAGAGTCAGAGAGCCCAGAGAACCAGAGAGCCCAGAGAACCAGAGAGCCAGAGAGCCAGAGAGCCAGAGAGCCCAGAGAGCCTCACTGCTGTGCTGTACTGGGCCTCACTGCTGTGCTGTACTGGGCCTCACTGCTGTGCTGTACTGGGCCTCACTGCTGTGCTGTACTGGGCCTCACTGCTGTGCTGTACTGGGCCTCACTGCTGTGCTGTACTGGGCCTCACTGCTGTGCTGTACTGGGCCTCACTGCTGTGCTGTACTGGGCCTCACTGCTGTGCTGTACTGGGCCTCACTGGTCTGGTTCCCCCTCATACACACGTACTGCAGATACTGAAGTCATTTGGATGAAGGTCTGTAGTCATGTGAGGACAGAGAGGCTGTTTACAGGAATTTGCACCTGAAGGAGTTTCACTAGAGAACAGGAACACAGTCTGATGGGTTAGTGAGAAACACTATGTGACTGTTTCTGATGAGGGGAACCACAGAGATGAACTCACATTAGTGGAGTGTTTCTAAATGATGTTTCTACTACTGATAATACTGATACAGCAACTCAAATACATATTCCTACTTAATTCATATTTACATATATCAGAATATCCAGAGCGATTTACAGCAAGTACAGGGACCTTACCTCCTGAGGCAAGTAGGGTGAAGTGCCTTGCCCAATGACACAACGTCATGTTGACACAGCTGGGGGTTCGAACCAGGAATCTTCTGATTACTAACCTGACTCCCTAAACAACTGCACCACATGACCCCCTTGATCTCAATGAGTTATTCTTACTCAGAGTGGATAGTGGTTAGTTAAACTCATGACCCTGCCTTTCTTCACACATATAAAAGACAGTCAAAAACCTCACATCTATCATGTATTCCTATGGTTTAGCAAAAGAAAAACCCAAACAAATTCATCTCTCATTAGCCTTTTCTCCCACTCTCATTTCAACATCACAAGTTTGAAATCGAACAGTCAAAATGTCATAGCAGCACTACAGGCCCAGGAAATACCCATGCATCAATCTGCAGTTCACTCAGAGGGTTAGAACTGAGCCACTGAGACACTGGGACTGCTTCAAGTCAACCTGCTTCTGTGTCACTTCCCACAACAGCCAGCATGAACAATACTTTCCACCAGTAATACAAGAAGCCCTAGAAGACAAGCGAACGAGCAAAGGAAGAACCAACCAGAAAACAGCAAGAAAGAGAAAGAGAAAGAGAGAGAGACTGGTTTCACTCGAAACAACTGATGAACACAACACACCCTCATCTCATCAACAGGCAAGGTTCCATCTGACATCTGAGTTACCCAAACAAGAACCTCCCAGTGTGTCTGCGGTTCTCACACACACACACACACACACACACACACACACACACACACACACACACACACACACAGGTCAGCTAGCCAGCCAGTCTTACCTGAAGCAGACCTGATCTTCAGGGTTTTCCAGGCAGGTTTCCATCCTAAAACAAGAACATATACTCAGTTAATGATCTGCTGCTCTCTGACAGCTAATATCAAGGTGGTAAATTAATCGATTTGAAGAGGAGAGACTAGTTCTCTATCGAAATATTCCTTCAGAAGGCTTTAAAACCAGACCCCCAGAGCAGGCTGAGGGCCCCCAGCAGCAGACCCCCAGAGCAGGCTGAGGGCCCCCATCAGCAGACCCCCAGAGCAGGCTGAGGGCCCCCAGCAGCCCACCCCCAGAGCGGGCTGAGGGCCCCCAGCAGCAGACCCCCAGAGCAGGCTTAGGGAACTAGCTTCACATCCTGAGAAGGACGTTGTGGAGGAAGTGGATTATTTTCATTCCACAGCAGCTTGCTGCATGCTCCACCTAACAGTAAGGCTGGGTTCACCTGGAAGGTACGCAACACAGAAGCTACTGAAAAGGTGTTCTCAAGAAAAGAGGGAATGGAGGGGGGGAGGGAGGGGGAGAGGGGGTTGGGGGCTTGATCATGAAAGCCGGCAAGATGTGAAGTTGTCAAAACACATATTTCTTCTCTCTTTTTTTTTTTCTCGCCACAAAATGAATACAAGAGGATGAATCCAAAGAAGGTGGATGAAGGCAGATCTAAAGTCCTCTGAAGCTTGGAAACAGGAGAGGATGAACGATGATGTGGGATACAGGACTGAAGCTCCTCTATTGTTTAAAAGACTCTTACTCAAACGCCTTCCATTATATCGCCTCATCTTTGAAACCTGACCTCTTGGCAGAAGCCTTCTTGTCGTTATACTTCATTCTGTACGTTCAAACAGGCCTGGTTGAGGGATTGTAGCTGAGCAACTGTAGGCCCAGCTGACAGACATGGCCAACACAAATAAGATATGTGACGCCTCGAAGACATCACCGAAAAAGCTTGTTTGTCATTTGATATAAATAAGCTTGTGGTGGTCATTTATAAATGTTGTTCTTTTGAGCCTTGTCGTCGGTGTGTTTGGTTCTGCGGATGTTTGGAGGCTCACAGAAAGGAGGAGATGTTTTCTACAGGTCTTCCTGTTCAGCCCACATCATGTTAGGGATCTAAAAACTGTCAGTTCCCATAGCTGTGCTGGGGGTGGGAGGCCACACACACTCACACACACACACACACACACACACACACACACCCCCAGCACCTTCACACAGCCCGCACAGCTTCTGAAGGAGAAGAGAGAGGAGGCTGTATTCTATGTGACAGGCAGGAATGCTGCTGCTCTGTGTGTGTGTGTGTGTGTGTGTAGGTGGCTTCCATTGATCCAGCTGGATGTCAACAAAGACTCAGCCTCAGGTGGGATCTTCCATCCTTTCTCCTGAATGCTCAGTCTAATCTGCCCATTGATCCTGATGCTTTGATTGGTGAGGCCAGACTGAACAAACAGCCATGCCCAGCATTAGCAGGTGAGGCAGGGCGGGAGGCAGGCTCCTCAGGTGAGGCAGGGCTGGAGGCAGGCTCCTCAGGTGAGGCAGGGCGGGAGGCAGGCTCCTCAGGTGAGGCAGGGCTGGAGGAGGCAGGCTCCTCAGGTGAGGCAGGGCGGGAGGCAGGCTCCTCAGGTGAGGCAGGTCTAGAGGCAGGCTCCTCAGGTGAGGCAGGGTGGGAGGCAGGCTCCTCAGGTGAGGCAGGGCTGTGGGAGGCAGGCTCCTCAGGTGAGGCAGGTCTAGAGGCAGGCTCCTCAGGTGAGGCAGGGCGGGAGGCAGGCTCCTCAGGTGAGGCAGGGCTGTGGGAGGCAGGCTCTTCAGGTGAGTCAGGGCTGGGAGGCAGGCTCCTCAGGTGAGGCAGGGCGGGAGGCAGGCTCCTCAGGTGAGGCAGGTCTAGAGGCAGGCTCCTTAGGTGAGGCAGGTCTAGAGGCAGGCTCCTTAGGTGAGGCAGGCTCCTCGGGTGAGGCAGGTCTAAAGGCAGGCTCCTCAGGTGAGGCAGGTCTAGAGGCAGGCTCCTTAGGTGGGCAGGCTCCTCAGGTGAGGCAGGTCTAGAGGCAGGCTCCTCAGGTGAGGCAGCTGTACCTTCTCATTCATCACAGAGGGAAAAATGTGTCTTCCTTCTCTGTCAGAAGGCTCTTTTGTCTTGTGTGTGTTTGTGTGTTTCCTTGTCTGCTTTACTGAGGCCATATAAAACCCAGGTCAAACACAAACACACACACACACACACACAACACTGAAAGAGATGTAACAGCTCATCAAGGAAGAGAGAGAGTGAGAGAGAGAGAGAGAGAGAGAGAGAGTGAGAGAGAGAGAGAGATAGAGAGAGAGATAGAGGTAGAGGGCTCTGTTAGCAGACCAGGCCAGCTCTCCCTCCCCCCAGGGTCCCTCCCCCCAGGGTCCCTCCCCCCACCCCAGGAGTCCAGAGGTATCAGCAGGATTCAGGTGGACAGGAACACCATGATGGCTTGGGTCTAACGGCCCAGCGAGTCACAGCAGGCCTGGGTAAGAGGCCCCTGGGGCCGGCTGAAGGATGAGGGGCCACAGTCAGGACGCCCCCCCCTCCATCCCATCCCCACCCCCACCTCTAACAACCCCCACTCACAGGAAGTGGAGGGTGTGACAGAAGATGGCAGGACTCATAGAAAAGGTCAAACACATGACAGGGCCTTGAAAGACCCCCCACTGCTATCTTTAGCCACGGAGGCTGTGTCACATCCAGAGGAGAACATTAGCTGCTTCACCCTTCCCACAATACCTTTCAACGCTTTAACGGCCTGTCTTCAACCCTAAGCCTCAGCTCACACACACACATCCAACACCCCCACACACACCCACACACACACACACACACAGCTAGGGCAGAACACAGACATGTCCTACAGTGGAGAACAGCTGCACTGGCCGGTGTGGATGAAGCCAGCAGCTCCCTGGCCACAAAGAGCTGCCTGTGCCTGTGGCTCAGCAGGGACATAAAGCAGAGAGATGATCCCAGCAGCCCAGCCCTGCCACAGCCATGTCCCTGGGCAGGAACTGGGCACATGTGGCACACACACACACACACACACTGATCTCAACACACACACACACACTGATCTCAACACACACACACACTGATCTTAACACACACACACTGATCTCAACACACA
Source organism: Protosalanx chinensis (assembly GCA_030340685.1). NCBI lineage: Eukaryota > Metazoa > Chordata > Actinopteri > Osmeriformes > Salangidae > Protosalanx > Protosalanx chinensis. The sequence goes on from CM059318.1 coordinate 18,023,381, forward strand.
CACACACTGATCTTAACAGACACACACTGATCTCAACACACACACACACACTGATCTCAACACACACACACACTGATCTTAACAGACACACACTGATCTCAACACACACACACACACTGATCTCAACACACACACACACACTGATCTGAACACACGCACTCTGATCTGAACACACACACACTGATCTCAACACACACACACACTGATCTGAACACACGCACTCTGATCTGAACACACACACACTGATCTCAACACACACACACACACTGATCTCAACACACACACACACACCTGATCTGAACACACACACTCTGATCTTAACACACACACACTGATCTCAACACACACACGCACTGATCTGAACACACACACTCTGATCTTTACACACACACACTGATCTCAAGACACACACACTGATCTGAACACACACACTGATCTCAACACACACACACTGACAAACACGCACACTGATCTGAACACACACACTTGCAAATCTCAATTAATGTCCCAATATCACACAAACACACACACATACACAATCAGGAATGCCACACCTCCCCCCATTGCCACACACACACACACACACACACACAGAATACGTTGACCTCTAACCCCTACTTCAAGCTGGAAGCACAAAGCAAAGCCCTTCAATGAGCCTTGTTAGTGGGTGTGTCTAACTCTGTGTGTGTGCAAAGTGGGTGTGTCTAACTCTGTGTGTGTGCAAAGTGGGTGTGTCTAACTCTGTGTGTGTGCAAAGTGGGTGTGTCTAACTCTGTGTGTGTGCAAAGTGGGTGTGTCTAACTCTGTGTGTGTGCAAAGTGGGTGTGTCTAACTCTGTGTGTGTGCAAAGTGAGTGTGTCTAATGCTGTGTGTGTGCAAAGTGGGTGTGTCTAACTCTGTGTGTGTGCAAAGTGGGTGTGTGTAACTCTGTGTAACTCAGCATAACACTGTTTTACAACAGCAGGGTACAGTACAGCACTCAGAGTAACAATTGAAAGATATAAAAATTATAATAATAAAATCAAGAGAAGCCTGTAAAAATATGAAAATAAAGATCTATCAGCCAATTACTGAAGCAGCAGTGTTAAGTTGTACAGTGGAATGTGTCACGACATCACAGCATACTTGCACACTCAGAACATTGTAAAGGAAAAATGTCAAAAAAAACAGATGGAGGATAAATAACAGAGGGGGCGAATGTTTAGATAGCTTGAGTGTTACTACACAAGCTAACACAGGTGTTTAAGAGGCGGCCATGTTTCTGGATGTCTGCTGAATCATGTCTCCATGGTTAATGTGTTACTGGACCATGACACAGCTCTCTCTCTCCGTCTGTGAGCCAGGCTCAAGGTCCACAGGGGGGGGGGGGGGCAGGAGGGGGAGGAGACAGGGGGGGGAATCCCTCCTTAAAGTCACTGCCCTCTTTGTCCTCCCCTCCCCTGGTAGAAGAACCAGGTTATGTGGCTTTAAGGGTGAAAAAAAACAAACGTATCAGTGGTCGGTGGTTGGACGGTGTGCCCTGCGGGAGTCAACCTGACGACCTCGGCCCTGTTTTAAATATTTCCGTCGTTTGGCGCGAGGGGGGCGGGACTCTGCTGGAGGCTCCTGAGCAGGACCAGCAGGAGGAAGCTAGCGGCACGTGCAGTTTGACTAAATTACTGTTACTGTCGTTCCTCAGCCGCTCGTGCTGCTGAAGACTCCTGCAGCTGGGAGTCATTCAGAACCCCAGCAACACTCACTAACACACACTCACACACACACACACTCACTCACACACAATAACACACACACACACTCACACATACTCACAGTCACACTCACACAAATGTACTGTCAACCTTTTTGACCATACTGTTCATCACTACTAATGCCATAGCAACAATCATACTTGCTAGCATACTGTAGCATCTCCATGGTGACAGTCTGACACGAGGTCCTGTGCCCTCAGGACATTTCTGATCTTTCAAACGGCATCCCATAATAAAACCAAGTCGGATAACATTTTTAGAAGCACAATTCCAGTCATACATCAGTCAGCAGACTGGACATATTTGTGATGCTGCTCAATGAACAGATGATCTACATGAACATTCCTCTTGTGAGGACAGATCTCTAACCTTACAGGCTGTTTCAGAGGACAGATCTCTAACCTTACAGGCTGTTTCAGAGGACAGATCTCTAACCTTACAGGCTGTTTCAGAGGACAGATCTCTAACCTTACAGGCTGTTTCAGAGGACAGATCTCTAACCTTACAGGCTGTTTCAGAGGACAGATCTCTAACCTTACAGGCTGTTTCAGAGGACAGATCTCTAACCTTACAGGCTGTTTCAGAGGACAGATCTCTAACCTTACAGGCTGTTTCAGAGGACAGATCTCTAACCTTACAGGCTGTTTCAGAGGAGGACAGATCTCTAACCTTACAGGCTGTTTCAGAGGAGGACAGATCTCTAGTTTGGGATTCAGCTGTTAGCTTCTAGTTCACTGTGCAGGGAACCAGGGTGGAACCAGGGTGGAACCAGGGTGCAACCAGGGTGGAACCAGGGTGGAACCAGTGTGGAACCAGGGTGGAACCAGGGTGGAACCAGGGTGGAACCATGTCTGTCTTAGTCCCGTGACTCGTCAGTCACCAAACCTTGTTTTTGCTGTAAAATGTGACGATGTTTGTAGCGAGGGCGCAGCAAGCTAACGAGCTCGCAGCATGCGAGTGTGTCTTCCCACGCTGTCCTCCTTCCATGAGTCCTCCTGGGTAAACCTGCCTGTCTGACTCTGATGAATGAGACAGGACAAACACGTTTGATTCTCACTCATTCATGTTCCTGTCAGCCTAGGGAACCTCACTGAGGACGTCAGCCGTTTTCAAACCAAAATAGCCACAACCAGCTGATGCTTCTGCAATCAGTTACTTCAAAATGCACAGAGCTCACAGTGTTTAAGGCAATAAGATAAGTAAAATTGTTGGGAGACTATTCTTAAATATCAAAGACGTTTTTGCCCTGTAATATCAGACTGTTTGATTAAAGTTATTTGTAACGTCACCTCAGTTGCCCTGAAACAAACATTCCTCAGATTATTTTGGTGAATTATTGGAGGATTCCTCATCAAGAAAAAAAACCTTCTGGCAAAAGACTAAATGGAACCTCCTCTTAGACTGAATAACCGTTAACTGTTGCCAAGGTGCACGTGATACAGGACGCCAGAATCCCATGTGATTGGTTGATAATTGCCCTGTTTGGAATGATGGAACATTCTTCTGTAATCCAGCCCACCACCACTGTGCCAGGTTCCATTTACAGTGAAGGTGAATGATGTAATTGATTGATAGAATCACATGATCCTTGTTGAATGAATGCCCACATAACAAGGTGAGAGAGAGAGAGAGAGACAGAGAGGGAGAGAGGGAGAGAGAGGGAGAGGGGGGGAGAGGGGGGAGAGAGAGAGGTACAGAAAGAGAGAGAGGGGAGAGAGAGAGAGAGACGGGGGAAGAGAGAGAGGATGGGAGAGAGGAAGGATGTGTGTGTGTGTGGTGTGGGGGGGGGGGGCAGTTCTCTATATAGATGAAGAGGTTTGATTTATAGGAAACTGCACTGTTTCATATATGGTTACTGGTCCTCACTGTTTCATCCTGATGAGATAAAACTCAATTTCCCCAAATACAAACCAGGAACTTAATTTGTAAAAGTTAACTGTGATCTTTGGGTCACATCTATTGAACGATGACAGAGATGCAGATAGGATGGTAACAGTGAACGTATGTTTGAGTTTGTTTGCGACAATTTGAACTGTGTTCCTGTTGCTCCACCATGGCAACATCTACAACCTAAACAGTTTCCACCCTGTGTGTGTGTGTGTGTGTCTGATGCCACACGCTCCGACACTACAGAGAAATTATTAATGACATCCGCTCGACCAACCATTTGCTATACAGTGCAGAATGTTTAACATTTCTACTCATGTGTAACAAGTGGTTGAAGTGAGTCTCTTTGTAGTTAACTGAAGGTTTACTGGAGGGATGTTCAGATCTAAGTTTCTCACGTTCATTCAGAAACTCAAGACAAACTCTCCACTTCACCCTGGTGTGACGTCCCAGTTCTGGTCTTATCACTGGAAGGTTTCACTCTGTGGTTAGTTCAGACTAAAACACTGCTCTGTTCCAGTAATGTGGTTCCCCAGGTAAAGGTCATCTGTCATCTAAAGTGTTCTTTACCAGAATCCACCATCTTACTGAGGTTGCATAAATTAAAAGACTGATCTGTTTGTTGTCAAACGTGGTCAAAACACATGTTCTAAACCCAAATTCACTTCAAACTCTTTAAATATATTGCTGCTGTGAGCTTGGCTTATTTTTACTACGTGTTAAGATATGGTGGGTGGGATGGTTACGAAATGACTTGAAGATGACAGCACCTGAAAATGAAACCTAGCGACCCTGTGAGTCTGATTCTAAATGAGGGACCAGGAGGGGAAATTATGAGGGAACGTTTCACTATTTCAAAGCCCACAGACAGACAAAGGACTTTCTAAAGGCACTGGCAGCCATGAAAAGCTCTTCTTAGGTTGACAAAAGCAAAAGCCATTCCAGTAACTGAGTGTGAAACAGGCCGTGGTTAACCTGTGTCCTCTGGATACAGATGATGTAAGCTGCTGAAAGAGAAGTTTGGTGGTCATCAGGGTCGTCATGAGGGTGAACACACACCTTGTTCCTGCAGCCTTTAAGGACTGAAGTGGGAAAGAGAAGAAAAACAGGGATGGTTTGAAACTGTCTGGACTTGACAGCAACAGAAACCTCCCATTTCAAAAGAGCTTGGAATGCAAATCCTGAATGTTGTAGACACAAAGGAATACAACCTGCAACCTGGACACACACACACACACACATCCAACACACACACACATCTGGAAGTGTTCCTGTCTCAGGTTTCTCCCACGCTCAGGGCTTGTCCATGTTGAGAAGCCACCGTGCAAGATCACATCAGGATCACATCAGGATCACAGCAAGATCACATCAGGATCACATCAGGATCACAGCAAGATCATATCAGGATCACAGCAAGATCACAGGAAGATCACATCAGGATCACAGGAAGATCACAGCAGGATCACATCAGGATCACAGCAAGATCACATCAGGATCACAGCAAGATCACATCAGGATCCCAGCAAGATCACATCAGGATCACAGCAAGATCACAGCAGGATCACATCAGGATCACAGCCATGTGCAGGATAACATCAGGATCACAGCAAGATCACATCAGGATCACATCAGGATCACAGCAAGATCACATCAGGATCACAGCAAGATCACAGCAGGATCACATCAGGATCACAGCCATGTGCAGGATAACATCAGGATCACATCAGGATCACAGCAAGATCACATCAGGATCACAGCAGGATCACAGCAAGATCACAGCAGGATCACATCAGGATCACAGCAAGATCACAGCAGGATCACATCAGGATCACAGCAAGATCACAGCAGGATCACATCAGGATCACAGCAAGATCACAGCAGGATCACAGCAGGATCACATCAGGATCACAGCAAGATCACAGCAGGATCATATCAGGATCACAGCAAGATCACAGCAGGATCACATCAGGATCACAGCCATGTGCAGGATAACATCAGGATCATAGCAAGATCACAGCAGGATCACAGCCATGTGCAGGATAACATCAGGATCACAGCAAGATCACAGCAGGATCACAGCCATGTGCAGGATAACATCAGGATCACAGCAAGATCACAGCAGGATCACAGCAAGATCACATCAGGATCACATCAGGATCACAGCCATGTGCAGGATAACATCAGGATCACAGCAAGATCACATCAGGATCACATCAGGATCACAGCAAGATCACATCAGGATCACAGCAAGATCACAGCAGGATCACAGCAAGATCACAGCAGGATCACATCAGGATCACAGCCATGTGCAGGATAACATCAGGATCACAGCAAGATCACAGCAGGATCACATCAGGATCACATCAGGATCACATCAGGATCACAGCAAGATCACATCAGGATCACAGCAAGATCATAGCAGGATCACATCAGAATCACAGCCATGTGCAGGATAACATCAGGATCACAGCAAGATCACAGCAGGATCACAGCCATGTGCAGGATAACATCAGGATCACAGCACGATCACAGCAGGATCACATCAGGATCACATCAGGATCACATCAGGATCACAGCAAGATCACATCAGGATCACAGCAAGATCACAGCAGGATCACAACAAGATCACAGCAGGATCACATCAGGATCACAGCCATGTGCAGGATAACATCAGGATCACAGCAAGATCACAGCAGGATCACATCAGGATCACATCAGGATCACATCAGGATCACAGCAAGATCACAGCAGGATCACATCAGGATCACATCAGGATCACATCAGGATCACAGCAAGATCACAGCAGGATCACATCAGGATCACAGCAAGATCACAGCAGGATCACATCAGGATCAGAGCCATGTGCAGGATAACATCAGGATCACAGCAAGATCACAGCAGGATCAGAGCCATGTGCAGGATAACATCAGGATCACAGCAAGATCACAGCAGGATCACATCAGGATCACAGCAAGATCACAGCAGGATCACAGCAAGATCACATCAGGATCACAGCAAGATCACAGCAGGATCACAGCAAGATCACAGCAGGATCACAGCAGGATCACAGCAAGATCACAGCCATGTGCAGGATCACATCAGGATCACAGCAGGATCACAGCCATGTGCAGGATCACATCAGGTTCACAGCCATGTGCAGGATCACATCAGGATCACAGCAGGATCACAGCCATGTGCAGGATCACATCAGGATCACAGCAAGATCACAGCAGGATCACAGCAAGATCACATCAGGATCACAGCAAGATCACAGCAGGATCACAGCCATGTGCAGGATCACATCAGGATCACAGCCATGTGCAGGATCACATCAGGATCACAGCAAGATCACAGCAGGATCACAGCCATGTGCAGGATCACATCAGGATCACAGCCATGTGCAGGATCATAGCAGGATCACAGCAAGATCACAGCAGGATCACAGCAAGATCACAGCAGGATCACAGCAAGATCACAGCAGGATCACAGCCATGTGCAGGATCACAGCCATGTGCAGGATCACAGCAGGATCACAGCCATGTGCAGGATCACAGCCATGTGCAGGATCACAGCCATGTGCAGGATCATAGCAGGATCACAGCCATGTGCAGGATCATAGCCATGTGCAGGATCACAGCCATGTGCAGGATCACAGCCATGTGCAGGATCATAGCCATGTGCAGGATCATA
>CM059318.1:18038205-18055705 GCA_030340685.1 Protosalanx chinensis
TCAGCAGTTGTACAGTATGATCCAAGACAGAGAGAGAGAGAGGGATTTGGAGAGAGAGAGAAAGAGATGTGGAGACAGAGAGAGAGAGAGAGAGAGAAAGAGATGTGGAGAGAGAGGGAGAGGGAGAGAGAGAGAAATGTGGAGACAGAGGGAGAGAGAGAGAGAGACAGAGAGAGAGAAAGAGATGTGGAGACAGAGGAAGAGAGAGATAAATGTGGAGACAGAGGGAGAGGGAGGGAGAGAGAGAGAGAGAGAGAGGTGGAGACAGAGAGAGAGAGAAATGTGGAGACAGAGGGAGAGAGAGAGAGAGAGAGAGAGAGAGAGGTGGAGACAGAGAGAGAGAGAAATGTGGAGACAGAGGAGAGAGAGAGAGAGAGAGAGAGAGAGAGAGAGAGAGAGAGAGAGAGAGAGAGAGAGAGAAGGTCTGCCTCTATGTCTGGCACAGTCATCGGAACCTTTCGAAAGTGTTTTTTTTCATCACAAACTAAAAGAGAAGAAAAGACATTGCAATTAGTTTCAACACCTTTCTAAACGTATACGTAAGAATGTTTCAAAGCTTGTTTTTCTGAACTTTTCTGAAAGGAGAGGGGCAGATAGAAGGGGTGAGAAGACAAGTGCAACAACACAAAGTTTCGTTTTTTCACAACTTCCTTACATCTTGTCATCTTCTGCCTTGTTCCATAATAGCTTCAAAGACTAGCTGACATTTCCACCTGATGTACCACAGCCAAAAACATGTTGTGTATTGATTTAGCTACTTGTAGTTTTTCTAAAAGACAAAACGTCTGCTTCCCTCACTGAACGTCCAGCTCATCAAGCCTGTGAAAGTCATCTAATGTTCCCATTTTCAGCCGCCTAGTTTCCACCTGCTTGTCTCTCTCATGTGTTGAGTTGCACTATCATAACAGAATGTGATATGACTCTAGAAGATCATCCTCCCCAGTAGAAGGGGAATTTGTGTGTCTTTGTTGTTGTTTCCTTTCATCTCACCTCGATTGTGTTGGAATAAGTTACTTTACTGAGACAACATGAAAGCTTCCCCACCTAGTTCCCATGTTAAGTGAAGAGTGAAGCCTTAGTGTTCCCCTGTTCTGCAGATATCTGGGCCCACTGAGGGAACACACAACATGAACTCAAAAGAACCCTCTCGGTTCTACTGATTATTCTCATGTATTAGAGCAACCTGGTTATTTTAGCTGTTTTATACAGGAAATCCCAAAACACACACATACACACACTTAAACCCCAACCTCCCCTACACACACACACACACACACACACACACTTAGACGCCCCCTACCGAGACACACAGGAGGTCTGACTTCCACAGGAGGAGAACTGTGTGTGTCCTGCTCCTCCCCTTGGGTTCTGGAGGAGGAGGAGGAGGAGGAGGAGGAGGAGCAGAGCACAGTGAGTGCTCTCCATGTGTGCATGATGTCATGGCGGTCGGATCAGAAGAGGCTGCTAAAGATCCTGCGCTGGCCTGGACACGAAGCGTTCCCATGCTGGGGAACAAGAACGTCAAGAAGAAGAACAAGAAGAAGAACAAGAAGAAGAACAAGAAGAAGAACAAGAAGAAGAACAAGAAGAAGAACAAGAAGAAGAACAAGAAGAAGAACAAGAAGAAGAACAAGAAGAACAAGAAGAACAAGAAGAAGAACAAGAAGAAGAACAAGAAGAACAAGAAGAAGAACAAGAAGAAGAACAAGAAGAACAAGAAGAAGAACAAGAAGAAGAACAAGAAGAAGAACAAGAAGAACAAGAAGAAGAACAAGAAGAAGAACAAGAAGAAGAACAAGAAGAAGAACAAGAAGAAAGAGGGTTAGAGAGAACACCAGAGACAGAGAAAGAGCATGACTATACTACAGAGAGGGGGGGAGAGAGAGAGAGAGAGAGAGAGAGAGAGAGAGAGAGAGAAAGAGAGAGAGAGAGAGAGAGAGGGGAAGAAAGATGGGATGGAAGGGGAGAGAAAGAGAGAGGAGATAGAGACAGGGGAAGAGAGAGGGACGTTTAGAGAGAGACATTCAGGCAGAGGAAAGAGAAAGAAAGAGAGAAAGAAAGAGAGAAAGAAAGAGAGAAAGAAAGAGAGAAAGAAAGAGAGAAAGAAAGAGAGAAAGAAAGAGAGAAAGAAAGAGAGAAAGCTTTTGCTTTCTGACTTCTTGTTTCCCTCGTCACTCTCAGTGCTTCTCATGTTCCATCCTGCAGCTTCATCTGTCTAAGAAGCCCTCGTCTGTCAAACAGAAACCAGGGAACTAACTCCTGTTCTCCACCCAAAAAAGGGAGATCTTAGCTGACAGCCCTCCTCCTGTACTCGAAGCTCCAGCTCCTGATGGAGAGCCAGGCCAGCAGTAGCTCCTCTCCAGCAGGGTGTTCCAGGGGGACAGAGACGCTGCCCTCTGGGGTGAGCTGAGCACACCACACCGCATGGACAGGTTTAGGGACTGTGTGAGCATTTACTGAGACGTCTTCTGTGCTGTACTGTAGCTGTACTGTACTGTGCTGTACTATGCTGTACTGTGCTGTAGCTGTACTGTGCTGTGCTGTAGCTGTACTGTGCTGTACTGTACTGTAGCTTTACTGTGCTGTGCTGTACTGTACTGTGCCGTACTGTACTGTGCCATACTGTGCTGTACTGTGCTGTACCATACTGTACTGTACTGTGCTGTACCATACTGTACTGTGCCATACTGTGCTGTACTGTGCCATACTGTACTGTGCCATACTGTACTGTACTGTGCTGTACCATACTGTACTGTGCCATACTGTGCTGTACTGTGCCATACTGTACTGTGCCATACTGTACTGTACTGTGCTGTACCATACTGTACTGTGCCATACTGTGCTGTACTGTGCCATACTGTACTGTGCCATACTGTACTGTGCTGTACCATACTGTACTGTGCCATACTGTGCTGTACTGTGCCATACTGTGCTGTACTCTACTGTACCATACTGTACTGTGCCATACTGTACTGTACCATACTGTACTGTGCCATACTGTGCTGTACTGTACTGTACCATACTGTGCTGTACTGTGCTGTACCATACTGTACTGTACCATACTGTACTGTGCCATACTGTACTGTACTGTACCATACTGTACTGTGCCATACTGTACTGTACTGTACCATACTGTACTGTGCCATACTGTGCTGTACTCTACTGTGCCATACTGTGCTGTACTGTGCTGTACCATACTGTACTGTGCCATACTGTACTGTGCCATACTGTACTGTGCCATACTGTATTGTACTGTACTGTGCCATACTGTATTGTGCTGTACTGTACCGTGGGAACCAGTCACACTGGGTCGTGAGACATCAGAGACATGTCGGCTCGTAGAATCTTTCACTTTAGATAAGACGCACAGGTGATCCATGGGCCAATCCGCTCAAAGAGGGTTATTATGGCTGTTTCTGCCAATCAGATTGCATGTAAGACAGTCAAGATAACAGGGCAGCAGTAAAATGGACCAATCTGGGTGTGTGGATACCAGTGCCAGTCATGCTGCTACTCTTTGAACTCACATGGGAGCACAATGCCACAATTCAACTAGACAGCTGACCAAAAGATACAGCACAGACACAGGACAGCTATAGCCACAGCTACAGTACAGCTACAGTACAGTACAGCTACACTACAGTACAGCTACAGTACAGCTACAGTACAGCTACAGTACAGTAGAGTACAGTACAGCTACAGTACAGCTACAGTACCGCTACAGTACAGTACAGCTACAGTACAGTACAGCCCAGCTACAGTCCAGTAGAGTACAGTACAGCTACAGTACAGCTACAGCTACAGTACAGTACAGCTACAGTACAGTAGAGTACAGTACAGCTACAGTACAGCTACAGTACAGCTACAGTACAGTACAGCTACAGTACAGCTACAGTACAGCTATATCTACAGTACAGCACAGCTACAGTACAGCACAGCTACAGTACAGCTACAGCTACAGTACAGTACAGCTACAGTACAGTAGAGTACAGTACAGCTACAGTACAGTACAGCTACAGTACAGTAGAGTACAGTACAGCTACAGTACAGCTACAGTACAGTACAGCTACAGTACAGCTATATCTACAGTACAGCACAGCTACAGTACAGTACAGCTACAGTACAGCTACAGCTACAGTACAGTACAGCTACAGTACAGTAGAGTACAGTACAGCTACAGTACAGCTACAGTACAGCTACAGTACAGTACAGCTACAGTACAGCTACAGTACAGCTATATCTACAGTACAGCTACAGTACAGCTACAGTACAGCTACAGTACAGCTACAGTACAGTACAGCTACAGTACAGCTACAGTACAGCTATATCTACAGTACAGCACACCTACAGTACAGCACAGCTACAGTACAGCTACAACTACAGTACAGTACAACTACATCTACAGTACAGCACAGCTACAGTACAGCTACAGCACAGCTACAGCACAGCTACAGCACAGCTACAGTAAAGTACAGTACAGTTACAGCACAGCTACAGCACAGCTACAGTACAGGACAGTACAGTACAGCTACAGTACAGCACAGCTACAGTACAGCACAGCTACAGTAGAGTACAGTACAGTACAGCTACAGCACAGCTACAGTACAGTACAGCACAGCACAGCACAGCTACAGTACAGTACAGTACAGTATAGCTACAGCACAGCTACAGCACAGCTACAGTACAGCACAGCTACAGTACAGCTACAGTACAGCTACAGTACAGCTACAGTACAGTTACAGTACAGCTACAGCACAGCACTGCTCCTACAAAGCAGGCCTGAACCAGACTGGACTCGTTCGCCCCCAGTTTGGGCACATCAGCCCCTGGACCACCAGGTCAGGGGAAGAGATCTGGCATGCTGGTCCCCTGGCACAGGCCTCTCTCCTCGGGGTGCGAGCTGAGCTGACTGTCGGCCCCTGGAGAGCAGCAGACATGCAGGGGCCGAGAAAACAGCTTGTCATCACTACCAACAGGGGAAAAAACAATAGAAGCAATCATGGAGCAGAACACAGTCCAAGACTGAGACCTCTTTCTACCCATCAAATCTGTTCACTCTCTCCTGCCTGTTTCTGTGTGTGTGTTTGTCTGTGTCTGAGTGTGTGTGTCTCCGTGTGTGTGTGTGTCTGTCTGTCTATGTCTGTGTGTGTGTGTCTGTCTATGTCTGTGTGTGTGTCTGTGTGTTTATATCTGTGTGTGTGTCTGTCTATGTCTGTGTGTGTGTGTGTGTCTCTCTGTGTGTGTGTGTGTCTCTCTGTGTGTGTGTGTCTCTCTCTGTGTGTGTCTCTCTGTGTGTGTGTGTCTGTCTATGTCTGTGTGTGTGTGTCTGTCTATGTCTGTGTGTGTGTCTGTGTGTTTATGTCTGTGTGTGTGTCTGTGTGTGTGTGTCTCTCTGTGTGTGTGTGTCTGTCTGTCTATGTCTGTGTGTGTGTCTGTCTATGTCTGTGTGTGTGTGTCTGTGTGTTTATATCTGTGTGTGTGTGTCTGTCTGTGTTTGTGTGTGTGTGTGTCTCTGTGTGTGTCTCTGTGTGTGTGTCTGTCTGTGTTTGTGTGTCTGTGTGTGTGTGTGTGTGCGGGGGGGGGGGGGGTCTTTCTAAACTGGAGCACAGTCTTAATGTTGCCCTCTCTGCTCTGTGACCACAGCGTTCAGGCTCTGACACATTTGTTAGTTAAAGTCAGTCAGAATCAAGTTAGAGAAGCCAGTCAACTTCAGGACGAGAGGAATGCTGAGGACAAGTGGACGAAAAATAATCCCCTTCCACTCACTCTGTGAAATGAATGGAGCGGTTTCTTTAAACACAATGTTGAGGTCATACTGAAAGATTTACCAGGCTTCAAACAATAACAATTATTCGGTGAATCACTGCTTTCATGGACCATTAGGAGGGATTTTTACAAACTGCTGTCAACAGCTGACAAGCAGCAAACGGCCAATGAGAGGCTGTCATCAAGAGGTCATCAGGGGCGTGAGGGCGGAGTCAGACAGACGCTGGATGAGTTCCACCAAACTGACCAGATGCACTTCAGCTACTGAACACCTATACCTTGGCCCCTGTTAGTGTGGCCCCTGTGAGTGTAGCCCCTGTGAGCATGGCCCCTGTGAGTGTGGCCCCTGTGAGTGTGGCCCCTGTGAGCATGGCCCCTGTGAGTGTGGCCCCTGTGAGTGTAGCCCCTGTGAGCATGGCCCCTGTGAGTGTGGCTCCTGTGAGTGTGGCCCCTGTGAGCATGGCCCCTGTGAGTGTGGCCCCTGTGAGCATGGCCCCTGTGAGTGTGGCCCCTGTAAAAATGGCCTCTCGAAACGTGTGGCCCCTCTAAACGTGGCCCCTGTGAGCGTGGCTCCTGTCTCGGGGGCCTCCGGACCCTTGACTGAGGCTCTTTGAGGCAGATGAAGAGAGCGTGAAGAGTTGTTGAGGGTCCTGGCACCAACAATAAACAACAGCTATCCTGTGAGCGTCCGTCTGTGTGGAGGAGCACACAAAGCCAAGCACAGCATCTGAGAGACGGCTGCTGCTCCTTTCTGCCTTTGGTCTTCTGTCCTCTTTCAATTTGCTTGTAATGTGTGTGTGTGTGTTGTGTGTGTTGTGTGTGTGTTGTGTGTGTGTTGTGTGTGTGTGTGTGTGTGTCTGCAGCACAGCACAGGGCTCCTCTGTATTGTATTCTGAAGCTGGCTGGAAGTAAAAGGCAGAATTAAGAGTGGCGGGGGCGTGAGGAAGGACACTGCCAGCACACTGCAGTTTTGCAGGGAGCACCCCCAGATCCCAGCTGCCCAAGCCTGGCCCGGAGCTGCAGGCGAGTGCCAGGCTTCCTCGGCCCTTATGGAGCAGAGCCAGCACAAGGAGGAGGAGTGGGAGGTAAACTGGCTCAAAAAGGCCAAAAATAATGTCTGAGCCTATATAAAGCTAGCCTCCTGAGTCATACAAAGGGAAAACACACATACAGAGGAAAATGTTACGCTGTGGGATTTTTTTCGTGTTTCATAGAGCGACAACAAAGAATGTGTTCAAATAATAATTTGTTATATAAGGAGAACACTGGCTAAAGGACTCTTCTTTGACTACTGAACTAAACTGCAGTTCCTGCTCTCTCACTCTTCCTCTCTATGTCTCTCTCTCCCTTGCTCCCTCGCACTCACTCTCTCTCTCGCTCTCTCCCTCTCTCCCTCTCTCTCTCTCTCTCGCTCTACAGCACAGTACAGAATAACGTTTATCTGGAACTGTTTTATGCATTATTTGTCTAACAATCAAGAGGGAGAGTTTATTTAGCAGATAATTCCAGCTTTTGTTGAGGCGATGGCCAAGATAAGCCTCAGTTCCGACCCATTAAGTGGTGAGCTTGTTCTGGCAGAGTCCAGACCACTGAGTCTGCAGCAGCCAGCAAATCAGCAGCCAGCACATCAGCAGCCAGCAAATCAGCAGCCAGCACATCAGCAGGCAGCACATCAGCAGGCAGCACATCAGCAGGCAGCACATCAGCAGCCAGCAAATCAGCAGCCAGCACATCAGCAGGCAGCACATCAGCAGGCAGCAAATCAGCAGCCAGCACATCAGCAGTCAGCCTGTTACTGTAGAGCTGTCCTGTATGGCTGGGCCTGTTACTGTAGTGCTGTCCTGTATGGCTGGGCCTGTTACTGTAGAGCTGTCCTGTATGGCTGGGCCTGTTACTGTAGTGCTATCCTGTATGGCTGGGCCTGTTACTGTAGAGCTGTCCTGTATGGCTGGGCCTGTTACTGTAGTGCTGTCCTGTATGGCTGGGCCTGTTACTGTAATAACAGCAGTCCTGGCAGATGCCGGTGGAATTCCCCAGACTGCTCTGGGACTTGACCCAGGAGTGGGCCTGAGTGCTGCTGATCATGTGACTTGGCAGGCTGCGGTGCTTTTCCAGCAGAAGTGGCTTCCTCTCAGGGCCAGGTAAACACAACAAGGGCACATCCCGCCCTGGGCCAGCCCAGCCGCAGACAGCACACTGGGGCCTCTGTGTCAGGCCTGGTGCTGTCACAGACAAGACAGAGACAGTGACAGCACCCACAGCAGCCCAGGACAAGAGCTTGGTACAGCGTGAGGACAGGAGCTTCCTTCCATCATGCAGCATGATGTCATCAATGATTTTTTGAGTACGTTCAAGAATCTTGTTTCTATTTCTGTTCTGATGTGTCTGTCTGTTGACCGCCCTCTACCCTGTCTGTTCCTGTTCCACACATCCCCACCTCTGACTGGCTGACCTGCCCCTCCCCTTCCTGCCCCTGAGCACACTGACGCAGCCCTGACTTCCACTGTTTGATCTTTCCTGTCGGACACCTGGACTACGTCTGTCCTGCTGTCCTGTCCTACTGTCCTGCTGTCCTGTCCTGCTGTCCTGCTGTCCTGTCCTGCTGTCCTGTCCTGCTGTCCTGTCGTCCTGCTGTCCTGCTGTCCTGTCCTGCTGTCCTGCTGTCCTGTCCTGCTGTCCTGTCCTGCTGTCCTGTCCTGCTGTCCTGCTGTCCTGCTGTCCTACTGTCCTACTGTCCTACTGTCCTGCTGTCCTACTGTCCTACTGTCCTGCTGTCCTCCTGTCCTGCTGTCCTACTGTCCTCCTGTCCTCCTGTCCTGCTGTCCTGTCCTGCTGTCCTGTCCTGCTGTCCTGCTGTCCTGCTGTCCTACTGTCCTGCTGTCCTGCTGTCCTACTGTCCTACTGTCCTGCTGTCCTGCTGTCCTGCTGTCCTACTGTCCTGCTGTCCTGCTGTCCTGCTGTCCTGCTGTCCTCCTCTCCTGCTGTCCTACTGTCCTGCTGTCCTGCTGTCCTGCTGTCCTCCTGTCCTGCTGTCCTGCTGTCCTGCTGTCCTACTGTCCTGCTGTCCTGCTGTCCTGCTGTCCTGCCCTGCTGTCCTGCTGTCCTGCCGTCCTACCGTCCTGCTGTCCTGCTGTCCTGCTGTCCTACTGTCCTGCTGTCCTGCTGTCCTGCTGTCCTGCTGTCCTCCTGTCCTCCTGTCCTGCTGTCCTCCTGTCCTCCTCTCCTGCTGTCCTGCTGTCCTCCTGTCCTGCTGTCCTGCTGTCCTGCTGTCCTCTGAGGGACCTGAGATGTGACAGGCTGCAGGTAGGACCTGTGGACCTTTGACCTCCAGCTGCTCCACTCATACCAAAAAGGTTTGTATCCACACATACGGAGAATGACTATCAGCACCAGGTGAGAGGGTGGCATCTAAAGCTGGACTAGTTTTCCACCCAAAACACTCCGGTTCCCACAGCCAATGAGGATAGGCCTCAGCTGCAGCAGCGGGCGTGCACGGCAGTGACACAGACTGTTCATGGAGGTTCCTGGTGACAGAGCATCAGAGCAGCAGCCAAACCAATCCTCTGTGGAGGAGGATGGTGTGTGTGGGGGGGGGGGGGGGGGGGGGGGGGAATGTGCACAGGCACATGGAAAAACTCATTTCCTCTTTGTTTGAAACGAGGCAGAGAGGCCCAAAAATCCCAGACACACACACACACACACACAGACACACGCATACAGACACACGCACACACACCCACAGACACACACACACTGCAACTCACTGGACCTGCTCATGTTCATAACACACTACTAAAAGTTCACTGTATTTGTTGTGGTGGGGATTGTGATGGTTCAGGACGCCTGCTAAAAGCTCTTTGTCAAGTCCTTTGTGACATAGCGATGTCAAATAAAGTTGTATTTGATCAAACTCCCAGTGGATGGAGAACTGAAGGAACGTTCTGAGGATGTTGGTTCTGTGAGGGGAACTTACTTTTCCAGCAGAGCGTTGGACTCCAGGTCAGGAGGTCACAGGGTCACCCTCAGTCCTCATGTTAGTCTGAGCTGGACAAGTGAGGCTAACATGATGCTTCATCTTATCTCTCTCTGAGCATCTTCATCAGAGTGGCAGCAGTTGGACCATCCTCTTCCTCCTCTCAGGTATATGAGAGATAGCTCCTCCTCTGTCCCCTGTCGACAGGAGGATGAAGAGTTATTTGATCATGAGTTTGCACACAGTTGTGTGTGTGTGTGTGTGTCTCTGTGCAGTGGACTCTTCTCTCCCACAGAGAGAGGCAGTAATGAGCCAGAGCCACCATGCCTCGCTCGCCCTCACACTGGCACACACACATTGACAATTACTATCTACCTCAGTGCCCATGCTAGCAAGCTGACGGGATGGCAGCATGTCTGGCTGGTGTCCTGAGCGAGCAGAGAGGGGCAGGATCACTGAGTTCATCCCAGCCCACCTTCCTCCACCACAGCAGATGCAAGGAGAGGCCATGATGATTTGAATAGGATATGGATAAGAAGCACACATCTACAGCAGACAGCTGAGTTCTCTCTGCCTTCAGATGGAGACTCCTTTCAGGATCACTCATGTCTTGTTTCCTGATGTTCACTCACAGACCCTCCCTGACCACTTCCTTGTCACTAGCAGGGCTTCAGGAAAACCACACACACACAAACACACAAACGTCAAAGTCAACAGTAACACACTGTAGGATCACAAAGTCAAAAGATCCAGAGAGTTTGAAAACCCTCCAATCAAGAGTGAAGAATCTCTCAGCTTGAAGTGAACTTCAAAGCTTGAACTGGAGCCACATCCAGCAGCCTGTGACAGCCTCTGGTCCGGGGCCCTTGGATGAGCTCTGGGAGCTGGGTGACTGGCCCTGATGACAGGCTCTTCATGGACACACAAAGGCCATGTTCCAGCCTGGCTGTGGCTCTGCTTCTCACAGTCTCCTCATCACTGCAACACGCCAGGGGGCGGACACAGGAAGTGACATCGCTCATCAGTATTTTGATCAAAGGACAGCGAACATAATGTCCAGACGAAAGCCGCTTCGTTAGTGTCTGACGCCTCACGGCTCTAGTGGCCTTCAGGAGCAGCTGTGTTTGTCCATATGGACCCTGAACGCCCTGAAAACCACAGCTACTGACAAACACCTTCCTCTGTTGCTCTGCAGAGACAGATGTGGAGGGGGAAGGGTCTGTGTCCGGGGGTCTGGGGGTGAAAGTCATTGTCACCATGAAGGCTTTAAGCAGGTCTTGAATTCCTCCACTGACCTGGCCTGGGAACGACACAGGAGTGAAGCCATTTGTGATTCTAAACAGGGTTTTTCTTAAAGCGGCTTGAAAGTTTTTCTCACAGAACATCAAGCACTTTCCCTCCATCCTGGCCTCCACCCTCCCTCCACTCCTTCCCCAAGATAAGCCAACCTGGAGGCTTTACTCTGCTTTCATATTTAACATCACAAAACCTGCTTCCATTCACATTTAAACTGGCGATCTGGGGTCTGGTCCCTGAGAGGGAAGGGGTGTGATCTGGGGTCTGGTCCCTGAGAGGGAAGGGGTGTGATCTGAGGTCTGGTCCCTGAGAGGGAAGGGGTGTGATCTGGGGTCTGGTCCCTGAGAGGGAAGGGGTGTGATCTGGGGTCTGGTCCCTGGGAGGGAAGGGGTGTGATCTGGGGTCTGGTCCCTGAGAGGGAAGGGGTGTGATCTGGGGTCTGGTCCCTGAGAGGGAAGGGGTGTGATCTGGGGTCTGGTCCCTGAGAGGGAAGGGGTGTGATCTGGGGTCTGGTCCCTGAGAGGGAAGGGGTGTGATCTGGGGTCTGGTCCCTGAGAGGGAAGGGGTGTGATCTGGGGTCTGGTCCCTGAGAGGGAAGGGGTGTGATCTGGGGTCTGGTCCCTGAGAGGGAAGGGGTGTGATCTGGGGTCTGGTCCCTGGGAGGGAAGGGGTGTGATCTGGGGTCTGGTCCCTGGGAGGGAAGGGGTGTGATCTGGGGTCTGGTCCCTGAGAGGGAAGGGGTGTGATCTGGGGTCTGGTCCCTGGGAGGGAAGGGGTGTGATCTGGGGTCTGGTCCCTGAGAGGGAAGGGGTGTGATCTGAGGTCTGGTCCCTGAGAGGGAAGGGGTGTGATCTGGGGTCTGGTCCCTGAGAGGGAAGGGGTGTGATCTGGGGTCTGGTCCCTGGGAGGGAAGGGGTGTGATCTGGGGTCTGGTCCCTGGGAGGGAAGGGGTGTGATCTGGGGTCTGGTCCCTGGGAGGGAAGGGGTGTGATCTGGGGTCTGGTCCCTGAGAGGGAAGGGGTGTGATCTGGGGTCTGGTCCCTGGGAGGGAAGGGGTGTGATCTGGGGTCTGGTCCCTGGGAGGGAAGGGGTGTGATCTGGGGTCTGGTCCCTGAGAGCGAAGGGGTGTGATCTGGGGGACCGAGCGATGTTCCTGGTGCCTCTGAGGCCATGCTGGGAGGAGAGGGAGAGGAGGAAGAGGGGGGAGAAAGAGGAGAGGAGGGAGAGGAGAAGAGAGAGGGGCAGAGAGAGAGAGGAGAAGACCTGTGATGGAGAGAAGATGGACCAATCCTAGCCAGACTTGCCCCAAAAGGAGTTCTAAATCCTTAACACTAAATCTTCTAGTTACCTGGCTAGAAAAAAGGATGAAATTCAGAGTCTGATTTGTTGATACTAACTGACTGATACTAAATGACATCAGGTAAGATCTTTTTAAGGAGACAAAGGTCTCAGACACTCACGAACGCCACACATTCCTGCATCCCACAAGCCACTGCTTCTATTTCAGGGTGCAAACAGGAAGCCGAGCTCCATGTTGCTCCCAGATGAGGAGGATGGGTGTGAAGGAGGAAGAGGAACCAGGAAGCTAGCTGTGTACTGTGGGTCTGTGCCTGACCCTCCACCTCTGTCCATCCCTCCATCCACCCTTCCAATAGGCTCCCTGATCTCCCCTTTGTTATCCCAGCTCAGGCTAGGAGAATGGAGAGAAGGTCGTGGGGCTAAAACTGGCTTTCCTGCATCTGCTACAATGAAGGAGGGGTGGGGAGGGGGTGACACTGCCCCTCCCACCCACTCTGCTGATATTTTGGGAAGATATTTTTTTTCCTCTCTCTCTCTCTTTCTTTTTCCTTTTCCTCTAAAACCCAAATAAAGTGTGTGATGGATGAGTGAGCAGGGGAAACACCTCCTCCATCAATCTCAGGCACACACACACACACACACACACACACAGAGCTACACACACAACTACAGAGCTACACACACACACACACAGAGCTACACACACAACTACAGAGCTACACACACACCCACAGAGCTACACACACACACACATAGCTACACACACACACACACACAGCTACACACACACACACACACAGCTACACACACACACACACACACACACACACACAGAGCTACACACACAGAGCTACACACACACACACACACAGCTACACACACACACACACACAGCTACACACACACACACACACAGCTACACACACACACACACAGAGCTACACACACACACACACACAGCTACACACACACACACACACACAGCTACACACACACACACACACACAGAGCTACACACACAGAGCTACACACACACACACACACACACACAGAGCTACACACACAGAGCTACACACACACACACACACACACACAGAGCTACACACACAGAGCTACACACACACACACACACACACCCAAACACACCCCCACACACACCCTAAAACACCCCCACACATAGCTACCCCCCCTCTACTCCAGACTCCCCCTGGAACAGATCCCCCTAAACGCAAAAGAGAAATAAAATGAATGAAAGAGAGAGAGAGAGAGAAAGACGACCCCAACTGGTCTTGGTTAGAGGAGGGGGAACAGAGGGGTCGTCACAGTGGTGGTCTGCCCCTCCCCCCCCCCCCCCCCACCCTCCCTCCCCCCCTCTCTCCCTCTCCTCTGTTTTTGTGTTCTGTAGAACAAGAAGTGAATTCCAAGAACCTGCCGTCATCAGGAACACTGGAAAGACAGAGGAGCGCTTTAGCAGAGACCTGAGTTAAACAGCCCTCACACACACACACACACGTGCACATATACACACTTGTGTATTGTGAGGGCCGTGTTGTGCTGTAATGACGCAGTATTTAGCCCTCACATTGTTCTGTTGCGTATGTGACCATGACGACACTGGAGACTATAAATACTGCAGAGAACAGACAAGGACAACACACAGCTAGAGCGCTCTGGAAGAGACAGACACAGCAACACACAGCTAGAGCGCTCTGGAAGAGACAGACACAGCAACACACAGCTAGAGCGCTCTGTAGGAGACAGACACAGCAACACACAGCTAGAGCGCTCTGTAGGAGACAGACACAGCAACACACAGCTAGAGCGCTCTGTAGGAGACAGACACAGCAACACACAGCTAGAGCGCTCTGTAAGAGACAGACACAGCAACACACAGCTAGAGCGCTCTGTAAGAGACAGACACAGCGACACACAGCTAGAGCGGTCTGGAAGAGACAGACACAGCAACACACAGCTAGAGCACTCTGGAAGAGACAGACACAGCAACACACAGCTAGAGCGCTCTGGAAGAGACAGACACAGCAACACACAGCTAGAGCGCTCTGTAAGAGACAGACACAGCAACACACAGCTAGAGCGCTCTGTAAGAGACAGACACAGCAACACACAGCTAGAGCGCTCTGTAAGAGACAGACACAGCAACACACAGCTAGAGCGCTCTGTAAGAGACAGACACAGCAACACACAGCTAGAGCGCTCTGTAAGAGACAGACACAGCAACACACAGCTAGAGCGCTTTGTAAGAGACAGAGAGGAGGAGAGGGGAGGAGAAGTTGTACTGAGGCCTGATCTGAGGCAGCTCACCAGCACTGCTGCTGCTGCTGCTGATGTCATGTACCGCTGCAGATTTAACCCTTATATGTGTGAGGACAGAGAAGAGAAGTGCTGTGTGTGTGTGGTTGTCTGTGTGTGTGTGTGTGTGTGTGTATAAGAGAGAGGGAGAGAGAGAGAAGCTACCAGCTGTAAACATTTTCCACTGGAAGTGAAACATTCCAGCCAGCAGCTCTGCTTCCACAGACAGACCCCTCCTCTCCTCCTCCTCCCTCCTCCTCCCACCCCCTCCCTTCCTCCTCTCCTCCTCCTCCCCCTCTTCTTTCCCTCTCGATGCTATGTGGTATTTGTCCCCAGGTGAGGTCCAGATACCAAGGCTGAGCTGTAAAATTTCCCAAGGCTACCATCCAACCACACACACACACACACATACACACACATACACACACACACTCACCTCTCCTCATTCTGTTCTTCCATGTCCTTGCTAGACTTCTAAAGATGTCCCTCTCTGCTCCCAGTCTGGTGTAGCCCCTCCCCCTCAGAGATTCTCTCTCTCTCCTTCATGCCCCCCCATCCCCTCCTCTCACGCCACGCCTGGATCAAGCCCAAACTCTCAGGTTGTAGCACACTGGTTGTACGGTACTCCTGTGTGTGTGTGTGTGTGTGTGTGTGTGGGTGTGTATGAGAGTCCCAGGGTCTTAGAGGACCAGAGGACCAGAGGACCAGAGGACCAGAGGACCAGATGATCAGAGGACCAGAGGACTGAGGACCAGAGGACTGTGGACCAGAGGACTGAGGACCAGAGGACCAGAGGACCAGAGGACTGAGGACCAGAGGACTGGGGACCAGAAGACCAGAGGACCAGATGATCAGAGGACCAGAGGACTGAGGACCAGAGGACTGAGAACCAGAGGATCAGAGGATCAGAGGACTGAGGACCAGAGGACTGAGGACCAGAGGACCAGAGGACTGAGGACCAGAGGATCAGAGGACTGTGGACCAGAGGACCAGAGGACCAGAGGACTGTGGACCAGAGGACCAGAGGACCAGAGGACCAGAGGACCAGAGGACTAGAGGACCAGAGGACCAGAGGACCAGAGGACTAGAGGACCAGAGGACCAGAGGACCAGAGGACTGTGGACCAGAGGACCAGAGGACCAGAGGACCAGAGGACCAGAGGACCAGAGGACCAGAGGACTGTGGACCAGAGGACCAGAGGACCAGAGGACCAGAGGACTAGAGGACCAGAGGACCAGAGGACTAGAGGACCAGAGGACCAGAGGACTGGGGACCAGAGGACTGGGGACCAGAAGACCAGAGGACCAGATGATCAGAGGACCAGAGGACTGAGGACCAGAGGACCAGAGGACTGGGGACCAGAGGACCAGAGGACCAGATGATCAGAGGACCAGAGGACTGAGGACCAGAGGACCAGAGGACTGAGGACCAGAGGATCAGAGGACTGTGGACCAGAGGACCAGAGGACCAGAGGACCAGAGGACTGTGGACCAGAGGACCAGAGGACCAGAGGACCAGAGGACCAGAGGACTAGAGGACCAGAGGACCAGAGGACCAGAGGACTAGAGGACCAGAGGACCAGAGGACCAGAGGACTGTGGACCAGAGGACCAGAGGACCAGAGGACCAGAGGACCAGAGGACCAGAGGACCAGAGGACCAGAGGACTGTGGACCAGAGGACCAGAGGACCAGAGGACCAGAGGACCAGAGGACCAGAGGACTAGAGGACCAGAGGACCAGAGGACCAGAGGACCAGAGGACCAGAGGTCCAGAGGACCAGAGGACTAGAGGACCAGAGGACCAGAGGACCAGAGGACCAGAGGACCAGAGGACCAGAGGACCAGAGGACTGTGGACCAGAGGACCAGAGGACCAGAGGACCAGAGGACTAGAGGACCAGAGGACCAGAGGACTAGAGGACCAGAGGACCAGAGGACTGGGGAGGCAGTCCTCCTAACGTTTACACATCAGCTCCCTCCATTCCTCAGCAAGGTGAGACTGCTGAATCAGAATCCAGGCATTCCTGCTGGTCTACCACTTACAGACCCAAAACAACCCCATGACACTGTCCTGTCTGCTGGGCATCCTACCCTAGCTTGGTTAGCCACTAGCATGGAGGACTGATGTCAAATGGAGTCAACATTGCAGTAATCTTTAGGTTAAACAGTCAATGCAAATAGAGAAGGCAGGTTTCCCATCAGCCTGAAAATTCACACACCCTGAGGCTGTGTCAGTGTGAGGCTATGTCACAGTGTGAGGCTGTGTCACAGTGTGAGGCTGTGTCACAGTGTGAGGCTGTGTCACATTGTGAGACTGTGTCACAGTGTGAGGCTGTGTCACAGTGTGAGGCTGTGTCACAGTGTGAGGCTGTGTCACAGTGTGAGGCTGTGTCACAGTGTGAGGCTGTGTCACAGTGTGAGGCTGTGTCACAGTGTGAGGCTGTGTCACAGTGTGAGGCTGTGTTACAGTGTGAGGCTGTGTCACAGTGTGAGGCTGTGTCACAGTGTGAGGCTGTGTCACATTGTGAGGCTGTGTTACATTGTGAGGCTGTGTTACAGTGTGAGGCTGTGTCACAGTGTGAGGCTATGTCACAGTGTGAGGCTGTGTCACAGTGTGAGGCTGTGTCACAGTGTGAGGCTGTGTCACAGTGTGAGGCTGTGTCACAGTGTGAGGCTGTGTCACATTGTGAGGCTGTGTCACAGTGTGAGGCTGTGTCACAGTGTGAGGCTGTGTCACATTGTGAGGCTGTGTTACATTGTGAGGCTGTGTTACAGTGTGAGGCTGTGTCACAGTGTGAGGCTATGTCACAGTGTGAGGCTGTGTCACAGTGTGAGGCTGTGTCACAGTGTGAGGCTGT
>CM059318.1:18060705-18063205 GCA_030340685.1 Protosalanx chinensis
GGGTGTCTGTGTGAGTGTGTGTGTGTGTGTGTGTGCAGGGTGTCTGTGTGAGTGTGTGTGTGTGTTTGTAGGGTGTCTCTGTGTGTGTGTGTGTGTGTGTGTGCAGGGTGTCTGTGTGAGTGTGTGTGTGTGTTTGTAGGGTGTCTGTGTGTGTGTGTGTGTGTCTGTGTGTGTGCAGGGTGTCTGTGTGTGTGTTTGTGTGTGTGCAAGGTGTCTGTGTGAGAGTGTGTGTGTGTGCAAGGTGTCTGTGGGTGTGTAAGGTGTCTGTGTGTGTGCAGGGTGTCTGTGTGTGAGTGTGTGTGTGCAGGGTGTCTGTCGGTGTGCAGCGTGTCTGTGAGCGTATCTGTGTGTGTGTGCAGGGTGTCGACCCAGCAGCCCCCCCTCCACCCAGCAGCCCCTCCACCCAGCAGCCCCTCCACCCAGCAGCCCCTCCACCCAGCAGCCCCTCCACCCAGCAGCCCCTCCACACAACAGCATTGGGAACAGTGTCATAGCAAAGCAGCATTGTGTGTTAAGGAGTGTTTTCAGTGTGACAATGTCGCAAGGTTAACGAACAAAGATTCAGTTACTGGTGCGAACACAGGACCCTGTGTCACCTCATACAGCTCTGGTGCCTCCAGACACAGGACTGCTTCCTCGTGGAAACTCCACCACAGGCCGATCGCTTGCACGTCTGATGGGGGGCTGACGTGGCCTGTCGCCTCAGAGCTTCCTGGAGAGCCTTGATACCGCAGCTCCGCAGCACAGCTGATAAAAGCAGAGACAAACGCTGGGAAATGAACCCCCAGTAATCACCTGTTGTGTGTCGTCTCTTCACCTCGTCTCCAAACACAGCAAGTAACGCAAACCCACGGCACCAGCAGAGGATCCTCTGCCTCATACAACACAACAATTGCTGGTGGATTCCCTTGAGGATTTGCAGACAAAAGTGAGTGCAGTATCAGTGCTGAGCTGGGCCCTCCCCTGCCTGCCGGAACAGGCTCATATCTGGCCTCTTTGTCAGCACAAGGGGGATTTCCAGGCTGGGTAACTGAACACAGCTAAGTTGTTGGGAATGGGCACCTTTCCTCTGGGCAATCACTGAAGATGAGAACCAGCAAGTGTGTGTGTGTGTGTCTGTGTGTGTGTGTGTAAGAGGGTGAGGATACGGTCTTTTTAAAGTGTCTCAGTATCACAGAGCCTGTGAGAACCATGTGTGTATTCAGCATCTCCACCAGCATGGTCGTCAACACTCGTCTCAACACACACATTACAATCCCTCTACACACACCCTCTACACAACACACACACACACTCCAAACTGACGATGCAGGTAGCAGGTGTGACTGAGGTCAGCCAGTAATGCTAACCAACACCTCAAAGGTCATGGGTCATGTCAAGGTGACTCCTCCTCCTGGAGGGCAACATGCCTTCAGTACAGAAGCATCTGACCAGGCCCCTTCTCACACATGAAACACAATTAGATTTCTCACAAACAATCAGCCACCATGATGACCTCATACACTTCATCTGCACGGGTCCGTCAATCTGAATAACACCAGCGGAAAGAGGTCATGACCTCACAGACAAAGAGAATAAATTCCCTTTTTATACAAGCAACGTTAACACTAGCGTTTATCAGAGTCTCGATGAATAAATACTACAACACTGAGTCTAGCCACAGGACGCCTATGGGGATGGCTGCTGGGTGCTGGAGGGGCTGGCTGCTGGAGAGGCTGGGGGCTGGAGAGGCTGGGGGCTGGAGAGGCTGGAGAGGCTGGTGGTTGTGTTAGACATACAGCCAGGTAAGCCTCTGGACCGAGGCTGTCACACTGCAGCCAGGCTTGTCATGAGATCAAGAACACACGCCACCCTCTCGCCCCTCGCCTCCCACCCTCTCGCCCCTCGCCTCCCACCCTCTCGCCCCTCGCCTCCCACCCTCTCGCCCCTCGCCTCCCACCCTCTCGCCCCTCGCCTCCCACCCTCTCGCCCCCCTGTCCCTTCCAGTCCCCCTGGGTGTCAGTCGTCTGGACGTGAGACCGCTGCTGCCCCAGAATCAAAAGCGCTCTAAATATGTCACATTCCACATGACACCTATCTTGGTGGCGCACCGACTTTTCTCACAGAACTTAAACCCTATTTTCTTTGAATGAGAGTCCTCCTTTGTTGTGTGAATTGTCCATCCAGATCCTAGCAACTTCCACAAGTCGGAATGCTACAGGAATTCCAGACCAGGCTGCCAACTTTGGCTACCTGGTAAAAAGGATTAGAGCAGCTTTCTCCCTTAGGCAGGAATGCGGAATGGCTGAACTTCTGACCAAGTCAGGCAAGGTTGACATTTAATGCCCCGTTGTTCCAGAGTGATGCTGTGGCTAGTCGTCCTCCCACCCTGGCTAATAAACGCCAGCCAAGGCAATCTGATAACATTGATTCAATTACCAATGGATTCATCACCTGACAACACACACACACACAGCCTCAAATACCATTTAGAATATCCAGGATCTTGACACAGGACCAT